>VYZV01005587.1:0-27853 GCA_013401275.1 Pandion haliaetus | reverse complement strand
GTGTAGTTCGTACCTCGGCTGGCAGGGCTGCCCGGGCTGCGGCTGAGGCGGTAACAACAGCAGGCAAACACCAGAGGGAGGTGTTGTTCCGCGGGAGAGCGGGAAAGGAAAGGCTCGGGGAGCGCTGCTGGTGAAGGGGGCGGCTGAGGCTTCTGCCCAAAGGAAAATGTTCGGACGGCGTGACTCCGCAAAAACGTGAATGGTGAAACCATTCGGCCTGGTGGTGTTTGGAAGAGTTTGCGTTCTTCACCATTTGCCAGGGCTGACTCCAGCGTGCGGATTCGTTGCGCCAAGGAGCTGCTGCTTGACACCCGCTGGCCGCCCAGTAACTTTTTAAGGTGTTTGCGGTACTAGAGGCTTACAGTTCGGTGTCCAGAGCCAGATGAGCAGGAAGTAAGAAATAACCTTTTCCACTTGTTTGTTAAATGAGTCTTTTTCTCCTGGTCCACCCAGACATGCCCTCCCTCTGTCAGAGTGCCTGTGTCTGAACTGGTAAAGTCCTTGGACCCTCAGGGTCCTGGTCCCCAGGTATGCTGCATGCTGGAAAGGGACCAGGATGCAACCTTCTCCCTGGGTGCCCTGGTTTTCCATGGAAGCAAGTCTGGGTACACAGATAGGAAAGAAGCGAGTGCGGTTACCTCCTTACTGGAAATGAGCTGCTCTTTCAGCAGCTATACCCGTATTCTGTGCCTGCTAAAAGTCTGTCCTTCTTCTGTCCATGAAGGCTCAGCTGGCCTGGACCAGGAAGAGTGAATCCCCTGAGCTCTCCATAGAGAGACGCTTGCAACTGCTTGATTTGCAGTTACTGGTTGAAAGAAAACACACCGACAGCTCTAAGGTGAATCTGTGCCAGAGTCTTTTAGAAAAACATCTCAATGAACAAACTGGCCCAACTCCATTACAGTTCACACAATGCTGGGGCAGGTGGGAAGCTTCTCCAGTTCGCCTCTGAACTTCCAAGACAATGGACTAAAGCGTAGACTCACTCTCTGCTTTTCTCTCACATGTAATTAATGCTTCTGCACTGACTGCTTTTAGTTTCTATTACTGACACAGTGCTTAACTTTCCACGGCCATTACACTGAGTTTCACCTGTGGAATATAAAGCGAAGATCAGCTCATTACACAATTCAGCTGTCTTTTCAGCAGAAGACTTCAAAGTTCTCTTCTGTTTTCAAAAGGATATTCTGTAAAAATCACCCTTTCATTGACAAGTATCAAAGTAAATCCAGGCAGAGCCCGACGTTAAATTGTATACCCCTAGCTTTCACAATGCTGCCAAGGTGAAGGATTCTACAACAAAACTATTTTTTTTAATAGTTTTATTGCAGGTGTGTAAAATCTAATGGAGATGAGCCTATTCTCTTCTTAGGTGTGTCAGCTTTAGAGAGCTCACCAGCACAAAAAGAGGATCTTGGCATTGTTATAATGGTGAACATAGAAGATGCTTCATACGCTCAGATGGATGACTTGCACTGTAGAGATCTTTTAAAAGATCTGGGCGTTATTAGAGGTGGGTGTGTAATTGTTGATTCATTAAATCAGAACCATACAAGAATTATCCAGGCAGTAAATCTTTTTCTTCCAATAGGTAAAAAAGAACCCTGAGAGAACTAGAATCAAATTTTCATCTTAATTACATCAACATGAATGTAGAGGAGGAGAAATGTATTTAAGTATTTAATGATGTGGATAGGTGTCTGGTAAAATTCACAGAAACCCCTATGCAGACCAGATGTTTAAGTAGGTTTGGTTTTGTATATCTGTTTAAATATCAATATCTCTGTGACTTCAGGTTTGATTCCTTGGTTGCAAGCTAATACATTGCTCCTCATCTTGAAGGTAAAAATCAGTGTACAAATTTGAATCTTCTTACAATATGGAGAGAAGTAAAGGTTATATAGACCTTATATATATGTGTGTATATATATGTAAAGGCCAACTTAATCTTAGGAAAATAAATCTCCCTGGGCTGCTCTCATAGTCGGTGTAAAGGCGGGGACTCCTTCATGCACCTAAAGTTAGGCTGCAGTGATAGCACACTGTCTTCAGAAGTGATGCTGTGTCTCTATTTCACAGTTTCTTGCTCCCTCCAACTCTGCTAATACAGCTATTTTCTGGAGCTGTGCTGTGAATCTGGCTTTAAAAAAAAAAAAAAAGAAAAGAAAAGGTAACGGAAAATAACCTGAATGTAAAAGCAGTGATGTGTATCATGTACCTGATCTGGTTGACAGCACCAGGCAACTGATGTGTTTTAGTACAGGTGGGGATGTCGCGATGCAGAAGTAGCAGAAAGTGGATAGGATATCTGCATCAGTACTGCCACTGAAGACAACTACCATCAAACCTTGTCTTTAATACATGCTCTGAAAGGAGTTGAAGTGATCCTTTTTGAACAGCTCATTCACTGGGGACATTTTCATTATAGACTGTTAAACATTTCCTTACGACTTTTCTATGTGAGGCTAAAACATTTCTGTCTGACTTGCTCACAACTCCAGAGTAGTGCAGGTGTTTCTTCTGCAACAGGATAGTAGCACTAAGGTGAAAGGAAATAATACTTTTTGTAAAATAGTTTTTATGACAAATCCTGCTGGTTGGCCTGGAGAACGTTGGCTTGCTGGGGATTGGGGAGAATCTGCACAGGAGCTTGTGGGTCTAACAACTGTCCTCCATTGAGTACAGATATCCAAAACAAGCTGTTTTATAGACCTGAAGCAATATGTTGTCATCACCCAAAACATAAAAACATGGTGAATATCTTTTCAGAAGACCAAAGTGCAATAGCAAACACAGGAGCCAGGGCATTCATTTGTTAAACTGTACCTGTCAGTGTGTGACAGAAGCAACAGAAAGTCACACGGGTACATCAAAAATGCTAGACATAGCACAGAAAACCTCAGGGCATGACACTGGGGGTGGGTGGGAATATGGAGTGACGACTTTTGGTTAAAGTATGTGCTGATAGCAACTTAGATTTGCAAGAGAGAAATCTTTGTCTCTTTGATTCTTCCAGAGTTGAAGGAAGTCAGAGTCCCTTTATTCTTTGTTAACAAAGATCCAAAGACTGATGCTTACTCTATCACCACAGTCCTTTCCTAGCAATAGCAACCACCTAGTCCAAAATTGACAAACATCTCAAGTCAAAGAGGAATAGCAGTACCATATTGTTGGATGAGGCAGACATGAAGGAAGGTCACGTGCTTATGAATGTTATATTTATTCATCAGATAAGCATGCCTGTTCCCATTAAACCATTGGAGCTATTGTATTTCTGTAAAACCAGAGCACTACAAACAGTTAAAATTTGCAATGCCAAGCATGACTTACTTTCAAAGGTAATCATTGTGATGTTACCTTAAAGCTCAGAAGGCTTTGCCAGGCAGCGTGTAGGGGCAGCAGAGGAGGCATTTGTAACATGAAGAATCATTTCTCACTTGGATCTTTCAGGATCTATGTGTGTGAAAAGAAAACCCACACCTCAGGGATAAGAACAAGGAAAAAAAGGTCAGCTTGCCCTTGGGAAAATATGGCTTGCAAAGCTCATATAGTTCTTCTTTAATAACACATTTTTAGAAACCTGTGCTTTTGAATGCCTACTTTGAACAACACCCACTCTTTGAGGCCCTTTCATGAGGGCATGTAACCTACGGTAAAATTAATCTTAGTCACAGCAGTGTGTGCCTGCATATGTCAGACTGTGAACAGGGAAGAGAAGCACCAGACAGTAGTCCCAGTGACAACGCAGGGACTGATTCCCGAGGATGAAACGAAACTCCTCAGTCACTCTTACAGCCATCTTTTGCATTTTCTTAATTTCTAGCTTAAGTTTTTACATGAAGGTATTAGGACACTTGATTTGATGTTTGTGGTCTTCTGAAGCTGTAGCCCTTCCACCTCGTCTGAAATACAGTGTCTACTATACCATAGTTTCTCTAGCTCAGCTATGTTCAAACCCATTTATCAAGGTAGCATAACCTCTTACTCCAAAGGGTTTATGTATTAAAAAACTCAGTACTCCTTTGAGTCCCCTGAACACATTTTAGTAAAGGATATTTTTTTAGAAAGTTTACTGGGCGTCTGTAGAGCCTGATGTAATTTTGTCACTGGTAGCCTGTCGGGATTAGTCAGCAAAGTGTTTAATCAGTACCTACTGATGCTGAGCTATTAGCATGCTCTCACCCACCTTACTACAACACCTTAGTTTCATTTATGCAGCTGAATTTGCTTCTGAAAAGTTCATAGGCATCAGCCCAGGATTTGCCTGAGGCTACTAACTGAAACCATGTTCAAGTTAGCCGGGAGTAGCCCCAGAGGCAGTTCTGCTTTGCCTCTGCTCTGTCCAGTCTAATCTGTCACTCACTGGAGCCTGGATCCATGCTGGGTCCTCTTGGGAACCCAAAATATGTCTAGCTTCTTTTGCCAAATTGGATAAGAGAAGTTCTAAGCGGTCCATCCTGAATCCAGTCTTACTTGCACTCTCTGGGATTATTAGGGAGTTTATTTCTCACTGTAGCTCTGGTGTGGGCTAGAGGAAAGACCAAATGTAAGCAGAACACACTTTTGTAAATAAATGTGAGGGACCTTTTCATAGTAAGGTGATGGGATAGTGCAGTAACAATCTCCATTTCAGTCTGTTTTCCTTCATCCCTAAAATGACATACAAAACACCCACACTCCCGAATGTAGCGTGATTCATATTGAAGTCTACCCTTGGCCAAGCCTGTACTTGACAGTTCTTGTGCTTTGCAGAGGATTATTTCAGGGGGCAGTCAGGGAAAGAACAACTGAAGACTGAAGCTATTTGTATACACACAGATGTGTCTTCCTGGGCTAGCATTTCCCTGCCTGACCTCAGGAAGACATGATGAAACACAGCGCTAGCTGCTGAGCCAGTGAGGCTCTTTGAACTGATAACCGTGGCATGTTCTGTGATGTGGTTTGCCTGGAAACCTATTTGTTTCTTTTGAAAATCCAAAATACCAGAATGACATCAGTTGTAGTGTGCACTGAAAAACCTAGGCTGAGATGGCAGACTGTTTATTCCACAAATGATTGCAGATGTTTGGGTGAAGGCTGCACAACATGAGGCTTTTCAAACATGTACATGTGGGGAAGGAAACTAGGGACATACATAAAGATGAACATATTTGTTATATATTACAGCCAGTCAGTTGATCCCATTTCAGATTGGCAATTATTAAAGATGTGCAAAAATAAGTGGAAACTATGATAGCTGCAATACATCTGGTTTAGTGAGTGTTTTTTATTTCTGACTCTGTAGGCTTACCTCCCTTTGTCTGATGCCAGTTACATACTAGACACATAGAACTGTCAGCAGTCTGAAGAAGAGGCTTAGGAGATATGCTGCTGGTTTTTATTACCACCAGATTGCAAAAGCATATAGCCTGAGCTGGTTTTCCAGCAGGCTGAGTCCCAGCTCTACATCCCAGGAGCCTGCTATGCCAAGTAAGATCTGGCTGGTACCAATTTAGGAAGCTTTCTAAGTATGTGATGCCCTTTAAGTGACTGAGTCATTTGCTGCAGTCACAGGCATGGGAAAAGGATAGGAAGAAGAGCTACTAGCTGAAGAATTACTGGCATTAGGTCTCCCATCTGATCTCCAAATTTGGGCTGTTTGACGCTGAATTCAGAAGGAAGGTCTTAATAGTTCTTGCTGACGTTGCATCGAGAAAGTGAGTGACAGGGGCTGTTGGAGGCCATGGCCACCTTCTTCCCAGCCATAGGAAAAACGAAGTCATCGTGGGCCTTCAGCTTCAAAAAGCCAATGGCAGGCAAAATCTGTCACGGCAAAATGTTTTTTGTGTCATCTCTTTGGGCCAAATTCCAGCTTATTAGTATGTTGCCATATGATAATTCTGACAAGTCTTTCAGCTGACTTGTCACAGCTTAACCCTCTATGCAGCTGTGGACAGAGAGCAAAGAGGGCTTTGCTATTGTATGCTTCCAGTTGTTCTGCAGCTTTATATCTACTTATATTAGTGTTAAGTTCCTATAAACCCAACTGACATTTCAACACTTGTGTGTTTATTATTGATGACAAATTAAAAATGAAGCTTCAAGTATTTACATAGCAGAAAATCTCATTGTTGTCTTAAAAATTAGTGTCAACTACTTTGTCAAAGTTGTCCTTTTTAACAAACTTTGCATCTTTTGCCATGTACAGTTGGAAGATGGAAAGCATAATTTCTTTCCTGATCAGTGTTGTTCTTTTCCATTTGACAGACATTTTATTTTAATGTTCCGCATCTGCAAATATCCCCTTTCTGTTTACACCTCTGTCTTTGCATCAGTCAATGTTATCAGCAGTAAGGTGAACAATTACAGGTAGAAAAAAGCAACAAGGCAATCACACACATGGTATATTAATATGAGTGTGCCAAAAAAGCTGAAATTGAATTGCACACAGGTAGGGAAGAAAATTCACTGTTTTCATGAAATGTGCAAAACTATTTAGATGTTCTGTTGTTCCTATATGGGTTCAGGAAGCAACCATACAAACAAATGAAATAAAATCCGCTAAGGGATTGTGAAGGATACCACATCAGACTAGGGAAATTGCTGAACTGCATGTCACTGGAGCTGGGAGAATGGCTGGGAGATAGAACATTAATTTGTCTTGTTCTTGTCTTGAGTAGCCTGCCTTAGCCGCTGTCTGAGACAGCTGTAACAAGGTGGAGGTTTGGCTGCTCTTGCAGTGTTGCAGTGAGCAAAACAGCTTCTTAAAATTGATAGAAATCCTAATTGTCAGCATGGGTTTACTCCAGCTAAGAGTTCCACCAATGCGTGTTGCACACAACTGACACAGTGTCTTGAGTGAAAAAAAATCAGATTTCAGGTGCGTAGGTTCAAAAAGAACTCTACAAAAGTTGATTGTGTGTGCTAGAAGGCAAAATTTAGCCAAAGATTACAAAAGTCATTTCTTGTATTCTGTGATTTGCTCTTTTCTCAATACACCCAACTTTGTAAATGAGTTTGTGTTTAAAATGTCTTCTAATGTGTAGCGATGTCTGATAGGTTCAGTAAAACTTAGCAGCTGGAGGGGGAAAAAGAGCACAAAATCTTTGCAGGTTCTGTCCGCATGAAAAGCAGCAGACAGCATCACAGATTGAAACTGGTGCCCCAAGTGGCACCGGGGACTAAGGGTTTCATCACGAGCAAGTTGAAGTCAGTATGATAATGGCTGGAGACAGAACCTGACCCAACTATCAAGGCTCCAGCTGAGTTCAGCAGAGCTGAACATGGTGAAAACAGCACACCTGGTGCAATTGGGAAAGAGAACTAGTACAGAGCCACCCAGTGCATCTTGCAGGGGACCCCACCTGAGAGAAGCTGTCACTGCCATGCAAGTGACATTAATACAGAGCAGCAAGTACCTGATAGCAAGATGGAAGCATTCTTGAGAGAACAGAAGTGCTTGGTTGAGTTAACTTATGGGGCCATCCAAACTCCTGAGCAAGTATTCCTAGCATGTTGCAACCTTGCATTCTCAGTAGTGACGGTGAGCATTAAAAGGAAGGGGAGGCAATGGTGCAAAAGCTGTTGTGCTACAAAGAAGGTAAAGTGAATTTTTGCTTATGTCATGCAAAAATGTGTGATTCAGCTTCATTAGAAATAGAATGTAGCATGTTTCTGTGCTTCAAGTAATGAGACTTTCAAATCCTGGCTGGTTCTAGGGTAAGATGCAAGCCTGGATTGCATCCAAGCAGAATTTACCTGCAGTGATGGCACTAGCACGTTATGCTGATGAGCACTAAAGGCATGCTGGTGCTGGAGAAACGTCTGTATACTCTGGTTGTTCTGGTCTGGGAGCTGAGGAATATGACTGCCTTCGTGTTCCCCTTTCTTGGGCAACACCACAAATCAAGCAGGCTGCTATTCACATCACTCTACTAAAAATTGTTGGCAATTATTTTGAAACAGTTCATTCTTTAGTTAGTACTATCTTGATGACATCATTTGAGGTATAGGTCCGGAAGCCATATTCCTATTTGAATCTTCCAGTCACAACAGGTTAGAGCACATTAAAATCTGGGGGAGAGCTTGCTTGGCCAAGGTGTTACGCAGACATGGTAGTTCAGCTGTAGAACCAATGGGTTTGTTTAATCCACCAGTACGCTAGAGAGGTTTTTATGAGGCTTTGCAAGATGTAATCAAGGACCTCATGGTTTTTTTTTTTTTTTTTTTTTCCGCCTTGGGCGAGAAGATAATTTCAGATAGAGGCATCTGTAGCATATGTTTTCCGCAGAGCTGGTGATAATAGAAACATTTCAGTGAGGTCTCTATATGAGTTACGTCACTTGTTTTTTGACTCGGCAGTCGGAGAGGAACTAGTGAGGAAGCCTGCTGTCACTGCTGGAGAAAGGATATAGGTCCTGGCGGCAAGCCCAGGCCTGCTCAGCAGATCAAAGGCTCTTCCCTTGGCTCCAAGAGCAGCCGGAAAAGCAGCTGCCCAGTACCCTTTCAGCATCCTTCGTTCCTTTCCCCTGAGCCAGCAAATAACAACTTCTTTTCACTCCCCACCTCAGCAATAGTCTCATTTTTTTTCCTTCGGTATGCTGCCAAGCAAGGTCCTTTTAGGGAGAGTGCTTGTGTTTACTACCTGCAGATCCCAGGGCCAGCCAGTGGAAATGCTCTGGGGATGCTGTGGTTCTTACACGCTCCTCCCAGAGATGCTCCCAGCTGCTGACTTTAACGTGGAAGAGGAGGCAAAGCCGAAAAGAACAAGCCATGGTTATAAACCACATGCCATTTTCCAAGCCAGCCCAATGGAAGATTTCAATTTGGAAAAGTACTTTTTGTGCCAAAACAGCATAACAGCCGTGCTTTGAAAGTCTTCCCACTCACCTCCCATAAAAATAAATAGTGTGGCTTTTTTGTGGGCTTCTTGGTGGTAGTTTTTGCTTTTTAAATACATGACTGCCTTCCTCCAGAGCTGCTGCTTGTTGGTGCTGCTCATCACTGTCCCTGTTAACTGGTTCCTGCCGGGAGGTTTGTCCGCTATGAAAGGAGAGTCAAACAGACGTGTCAGAGAACTGCAGACTCTGCAAGAAGAATATTATGTCTGCTATTACAGTGCCATTTCTTCTTAAGTTACACGATGGACTCATTGATGGGAGCCTTTAAAAATAACCACACTGCACTTCAAAGGCACACGCAGCCCTTAGGTACCAAATTAGTGCTAAAAAGGGGGCAAATGCCTGAACCCTGGCAGCCCCGCAGGCAGTGTCTGTGTCACCAGCACTTTTTCTCCTCCCTGGTTCTGTGAGTCGATCAGACCAGTAGTGGTAGGTGAATAAACTGTCCTGCCTGGGTCTGCTAAGGGCCTTGAAAGTATTTCTGTAATTGCTTTTGTTAGCACTGCAAGGCACTCCAGCTTGCACTCGCAGCTGCAGCTGTGGATATGAGGTTTTCCTTGCTCAATAAGCAGTCCCCAAGCATGGGTTTGCTGACTAATGATCTGCCATAATTAAAATTACTATGGGAGCAATGTTTTAAAAGATCTTTGTTCCCAATGTGAGCTTCTATGGGCTATTAAAGCTGCGAGCCCTTCGGGAGCACCCCTGGGGAGCAGAAGCTCTTCTCCCTGTGTTCGCACACTGCTAATAAGGCCTTCCTACGGGTTTGCCTACACAAATTGCCAGTAATTAATAATATTCTATATAGAAGCATCAGAAACAGTTAAAGCATCTGACTGTGGACTGGCCCAGTGCCTAGCCCAGCTGCTTGGTAGGTCCGTATCTGTAGGCAAGTTATTCTATGCCTCAGTTTCTCCTTCAGTAAAATGAAGACAGTATGAGACTTAGTGATGCTTGTAAGATGTTTGATGTCTATGGGTGGGTAGTGGAAACCACTGGAAGTGACAGGTGGAGAAGCGGTAGAGGGAGAGAGGTTATTTTCCATGGTCTTGCTTATTATACCTGATACTGTTATAATGGAATCTAATTTTCTAAGTCATCTTTTGCATAAATATCCTATATTAGACAGCAGTGGCACTGTAGGGGGAATTAGAATAAGTGCAGGGTCATTATCACCAGAAATGCATATCATTGTTTATTATCATAAAGTACCTCAAACGAGGCACAATTATGCCTGTAATTTTTTTCTCATTGTTGTTCTTAATTGTTCTTCTCCAAGTGTCTCCTACCACCATTTCTTTATTATGTGTATTGCGAAACTCCTCAGGGGTCCCAGCAAGGCACCAGTATTGCAGAAAGGCAGGGGAGCCCCCAGGTACATGTAGCCGTTTCTATCTCCCTTATCTCTCTTCTCTGTCTTTGTTGGCATCTTCACACTTGCCTCTTCCTTCCTCCCTGCAAGTCTGGTTTTGTCTTTACTATGACTGAAAAAAATTATTTTGACAAAATGAATATAAAAAAGGGAGGGCAAAACACTCGCTTGTGTTTGTAGTAGAAAAACGTCCGGCATAAAATATCAAAACCCTAAGGACTCTGTAGGAAAATTCAGGTAACAAGTGAAACAAAGGGATACCCAAAGCAAACATGTGGATGCACCGGATGGGATTCAATCCAAGACCATGCCAGTCTTTATCCCAGGAGAGATATGCAGTAGTTAAAGGCCCTGATCTTCAACAGGTTTTAGAATTCTGGGAAATTAATCATTACAAGAAGTTTTTAAAGGGTTTCAAGGAATTGGTGAAGAAAGTAATTTGTCTTGAGAGGCCAGGTCAGTGCTTTCTTGATCTTTTTACTGTCCCAGTAAATCATTTATTGGGGCAAACTTTCAGAAAACTCCCACATGAACTATGCTAGGCAGAGTCTCCCAAAACTATTAGTCTGTGTTTATGCTTTCCAGACCTAAAAAAAAAGAAGTTGTAATCCTGGGGTGGTACAGGCCCCTGCCTGATAGTGTGGGCACTTGAAAGCTTCCCTTTTCTGAAAAAAAAAGTTAGTTAATTGTTCAGGACTACGAGGCTGTTCATATCTCATTTAACCTTGCTTTTACGTGTTTCATTTCTGTGATACCTGATACAAAATTCCAAGTAGCACCACACTGCAAGATCATAAAGTGCCACATCTTTTCTTTTTTGAATGAGTAAAATGAAAGACAAGATTTTTATTTTTTTCCCCATAAATTGTTCTGGTTGAATTTGCTAGCTTAGACCAGAGGTATGTTTTGAAAGGTGCAGATTTTAAAATATAAAGGGGAAAAAAAGAGAGAAAAGGAGGCATTGTGTAAGTTCTATTCTCCCTGCCCATAAGAGGCTCCTGGAAAATCTGGAATCACCATACATGACTTTTGGAAGGATACACGGTAACTTGTGTTCATCAGTTATGAGGTTTTCCTCATCTAAAATACCCCAAACCATTCACTGTCATTTGTATGCAGCATCAACTCTAAATCTGGAAGTATGAAGAATACCTAAAAATAATAAGATGTAAAAAAGGAATTTCTTTCTACTTATATTCTGATTTTCAAACCATTCAGATGCAATTGATTTATTACAGGAATATTAAACTAATTTGAGGACCAGAGCTTTGAGAAAGGTATTTTAACAAAATACCTTCTGATAAAATGTCAAGATTTGGCAATACTTACTACAAATGGGACTCCTAGGAAACCTGGGTAATTTCTTTTCTTGCTTTTTACAAGGCCATGACCATTTTCCCATCATATATGTTAGCACAGGGTAAAAGGGAATAGTGCAAGAGGCACAAGGAATAACTTTGTGTTATTTTTCAGCAACAAAACCAAGAACAGGTGTTGAAGATGTTTTGTGTAAATGAAAAGTGTATGCACAGAGAAACTAACTATCCATGCAAGTGGAATATACCTTTTTTTTTTATTTGCACATAGCATGAACTGATGGATTTTAATAGAGCTCCTACATACAACACGTATAATCAGCCACGTTTCACTGCAAGATCCAGAGAGCAGCAAATGGTGATATTTGCTAATGTTCTTTAAAATGTAAGCCTCAGGTGACAGATGCAATTCCTCATGGTAGCTCCTAACACTGAGTTTTGCACTCAAAGCAGGAATACATCCTTGTATTCTCACGAATGAAAAAGTGTGTGTCCTGACTGCTATTACAAAACTTACTGCTTGAATAGGGAATGAATTTCTGACAGTGCACAGGCAAAAACAGCTCAGGAGTTCAGGGATGACAGTTCATTAGGAGTGGGTACTTCCAGAGCTGCCTGTGTCCAATATTTCTATCACAAGTAGCATTAATAACAGAGTGCTACGGACGATTCAAGCTTTCCGTAGTTGTCATGTCACAGCAAAATTATGAATTGGGTACTTCTGAATAAAGTTATTCCTTTTTTTAAAAAAAGGAATAGCTGATTTTAGCCTGGTTTCCTAATCCTGTATTCTCCCACTGCCTGCAGGTGAGCAGAGGCAAATAACCCATGCCCCCTTGAATAATTTTTTAACCCATTGATCCATTGCAACCAAATTTAAGTGAGGAAAAGCTCTCAGGATTGCTTACGTTCTGCTGGGTTTTGTGAAAATCAGTGGCGGAGTGGGAGCCAGCTCCTGCCCCGGCAGCCCCAAAGGGTGAGAGCAGGAGGATGCCGCTCACCCTGCCTGGCCCCAGTGAGCCGGTGGCCCTGGGGGCCTGGAGCGAGGGACCCAGAGATACCAAAAAGAGGTGAAGCAACAGAGCACTTGGCAAAGGAGAGAGATGGAGATACGGAGAGAGGAGGGGCTGCAGTGAGAAAGAAGTAATCCAGGGGAAAACGGGCTTCATCTGCTCTGTTTCTCATGGAAAAATTGTCCTCACCATTGCCAGCCTTCAAACTTGGAGGTTGTAATTGCGGCCTCAAAATAAGAAATTTGTGGTTTTTTCATTCAGACGAGCTCCCCCTGCCTACCCACAACTTCTGTGGAGCAACTATACTGTTTTAAGCTCTCCCAAACTTACAGTTTTAGGGCTAATTTTCTGCAAGAGCTAATTGAAATCAAATTACAAGGGCCTGTATTAAATGCTAACTAATATGTAACTTCACAAGTGTGAAATATGATATTAAATATCAGCCCATATCTATCCAGCCTCCAGTTCATCACAAAAATTTTATTCCCCTCGCCCCAGATACTATTTACCTGGTAGATAGACCTGCTCCTTGCGCCCTTACTCATCTGCTCCTGCCGCTGCTGCTCTAGGGCTATGTCTGCCTTTTCTACCTCCGTGTCTCACGAAGACGGTGTTAGCTGTTTGCCAGCGTTAAAGCAAACGTGGCTACAAAAGCACTTGCACGCAGCAGCTATTTTGAACAAGCTGCTGTGAAGGAATTTCTGCTAAAAACAGAAGAGGAAAAAAAATGAGATGGTATCTTGAAAGACTTTCCTCACTGCAGCAATCAGCTGAGGAGGAAGGTCAGGGGAGAACAACGTAATACTGTTCGCAGATAATGTGGGGGTAAGGGGAAGAGGACAGAAGGCACTGAAATGTGTTCAGAAAGGAGTGAAGGAAACCTCTGGAAGCACAAAGAGGAGGAGAAGCTAATGTGCCTTTAAAGTACATTTAATGTGGGATTGCTGACATGTCATCACAAGCACCAGCATAGAGCTATTACATGGGTCACTGCAGGGACAGGGTTGCAGTGCCCTTCTATAATCTTGTTGGATTTATTTTATATTTAACTTTGCTGTTGAATTGCACCTTGTATAATGTTTGGTTTAGGAATAAGTACTACAGCGTGCCATTTTTAAATTCTGACCTGGCGATATGGACTTTTAACCCTAACTCCCCTGTATAATTTTTGCCTGAAAGGTAATGTAAAGTCTCTTTGAACAGTATTCTTTGCTCTTTCCAGGTATTTTTAATGGAAAGTTCAAAAAGCACTTTTCATTTCCCAGATACTCAGATTATTTTTTCAGGGGTTTTGAAGTTACCAAACTCTCTGCCCTTTACAAAGGTTTCCATTAACAAACAGAGAAGAGTAACAGTCAGGTGTGATGAAAATTGCTTAGCCACACACCATAAACACAGAATATGCCAAGATATAGTTGAAGTGACCTGTTTATAAACAAGTGCTAAAACCTGACCTAGATCCATAAGAGGTGTTATAGAATGATGCTGCATAACAAAAAATATCGAAAAAAATTTACAAGCTTTGTGAATAGAAAAAGGGGTGTCTACATTCATTATTGCTTATAAGCACTTTAGCTCAGGCTGCTTCTTAATATAGTTTCACTGGCACAATCACAGCTTTCTATGTTCCAAAATATAGAGCCATCCTCATTCTTCCTTACCACAAAAATGTGTTTTTAAGAGCAAGCAAAAAGAAAGGAAAAAGTGGCAGCACCTCAAACATGTTACTGATGACTGAAAACTTGTGGCAAAAAACCAGCATACGTTCAAACTACAAGTTCTCATAGTTGGATTTTGGCATGGAGGTGGAGGGAGGGTGTTAAGACAGGGTGACAGTATAAATTGTATGTATTCCAAGCATCTGCATGGAAGCTGGTGAGCCCCAGCTTGCCTGGGGTCCTAGGGAGGAAGACTTGCTAGGGATGCTGCCATTGAAGGAAGAGGCAGCATCAGCAGGCTGATAGCCCTGTTTGTTGAGGACACCTGGCCAGCAGCAGTCACCAAGTCCCATCCATCGTGTCCCCTTTGGTGGCAGTAGGAAGAACATCCCAAAAATATTTGTGCCTGAGCTCTGCCTCTTCTGTCTGGGTCCCTCGTGCGTGAGGTCGCAACACTGAGCTGTTCAGGTGGTTGTTGGAAAGACTGTGTTATCAGTACAATGTACGTCCTGGCTGAGACATGCAAACCACACTCATCAAGCACAAAAGCAATCCTGGGACCTTCATGTACTTGACAGCGGTGACCTCAACAACTCCTTGCATTGACTCAGAGTTTATATACTTTCTCAGAAATATTTGGTTATTAATTTTGAAATGAGTAAATTAGTGGATATTGCTTTCTGCTTATTGCTTGTTGATAAATACATCAAAGATTGTGAACAAAATGCAGACAAAGTGCATATGGTGGTTGGGGCGGAACCCATTACATTTGCAGCAGTCCTTGGCATCTTCTGAAACAGGAGGTAGCTTGCTGTTTTTCTTTTTTTTTTTTTTAATGTTTCAGGCCCATGAAGGCAGGGATTTATTTACAAACCTATCTGAACAAATAGCTCCAAAGGCAAAAAGTAATTGCCTAATGCTCACCACTGTGGTAGCAACAAAAATTTAATTATTAATAGGAAGACTTCATCTCCACCATATTTGCAGACTATTATGCCTCGTGGGATAGGGAATGTGCTTCATTAGGGACTTTTCTTAAAAAACAAATGTAAACCATATGCACATTCAGCTCAAGGTCTTTACCTCAGAAATAATTATGTCCATAGCTACACACTGCCTGTTAGCTAAATGTCATTCAAGGTCTTCCTTGAAATATTAGAAGCATAAGTAATACCAGGTTAACCAAGTTCCTGAAAAGTATTTTGAGGGTTATTCTTTAAAGCAAATAAGATTGTGGGACATGGCTCAGGGCAGAGAGAGAAGACACTGGAAACCTAAAGGAACAAAGCAATTCCCTCTACATTTACCGCAGAGTTGTCTGTGTGTTGTTATGCACAGGGCTTTTGCATGTGATTAAGAGCCACATGTACACTCAGAGAGAGTGAAAAAATGAAATGGGTTTGCAGAAATTAGTTCAAATGGTGCCTACATATTTGGGATCTCTAACTTCGAGGGCAGCAAGCGCACAGGCTAAGGTCCAAATTCCCCATGAGACACGCACACGGATCACAATAGTCAGAAATTCAGCGTCTTATGTGACAGAAAATAAAATACGGGAGCATGAATGTACCAGCATACATATTGGGTTATAGGGTTCCTTAAAAATAGTTGCTGATAAAAGGGGTTTTCTACTACAAAGAAACAACCATATCTTTAGTCAATCCTTTGGCAATTTAGCTACTCTGTTTTGTCAGATAGGAGCAATATCCCCAGCAATCCCTCTGACAAGGGGTTCCCCCAGAGCCGGGGCCATTATCCAATTGCAGTTTAAAGAAACTTAGAGCAAGGATGACTGAGTAAAGACAGAAGTCTCTGAGAGCATTAGGGAAAGAGAAATAAAGAGTGTGAGGGAGAAGTGTGAGAGAGGTGTGAGAGCGAGCGAGCTTCTCTTTCTCCTATGAGTAAAGCTGGAAGAATTACACCTGTCACTTGGTTTTGTGGCAAGTAGAGCCCAGTGTCATGCCTGAACCTGCTTGCTTTCCTCCCTTTCTTCTTTTCTTCTACTTCTCTCTCCTGTCGTGTACAAACTCCATATTTAGATTAAAAACTTGCATTGAGTCTTATTGAGGCTTGTTAGATTTACATCTGTTAACAAAAAGGGACTTTTAACTGAATGGCTCTGTTTGGGGCAGTAGCCAGCAGAGAATAAAAAACTGCTGTTAATCTGGGCTAAACCAGGGGAGTGGTAGATGGCTCCTTCTCCTGGGAAGGCAAGGGAGGTGCCAGAGAGTCATTGCCTTGGAAATCCACCCAGAGCAGACACATCAAGAGTGACCAGCTCTTGCTAGCTCTCTCTAGGTACTGGCAGTTGTCCACCAAAGGAAACCATATTATTACACCTGGAAGGAGAACTGTGTGATGATGCATCTCCATCCCATGCCCATCACAGGCAGTGCCATCCTGGATGTGGCCCAGGAGAGTGTGCAATTGATTCAGAAGCATCTGAGACTGACTATGATCAGTCCATTTTCTCTTCTTTATTGCTAACAGCTCCCACCCCACTCACCCTTAGGCACAGCTGGGCAAACCTTCCTGTTTAACCCTTGCAGCTTCATATCTGACCTTCTGCTCCAGCCAGCATGGCCTTGAGTTGGTGGAGTGGCACAAGCTAGCAGCTCTGCCTTAAGCATAGCGCAGTCCCATGTTAGATCACCCTACGTACAGGGCAACACTTTTCAGAGGCTTTGCTGTTTGTAAATTAAATGTTGATTTAAGTGATGTTAGATGGGATTGTCATTCTCCTAGAACTCTAGCAGGCTGCCTGTCTGATTGAAAAATCTATATTTGAGTTGTCCTCAGTTAAGATAGGTGTGTTATCCGTCATGAGCTGCCTCTTGCCACAGTGACATCCCATTCCCAGCAGAACACCCGCGCACAGTGGGTCAGTGTGGCTGCTGCTCCCTACAGATATGTGCTGTTGAACAGGCTGTACAGTTTTACTACAAAAAAATCATGGTGCGTTCTTACTACATGATAGCCGTGTACAGAAAACCAGATCTGGATCTATTTCTTTTCAATTTATACCTGTGTAGTTCTGTTGACCTTGGTGGATTTATCCAGGTGTATGTCAGACCAGAATCAAAGCCTCTGCTCTGTCAGTGAAATGGAAGTCAGGAGCTGGGCTGGTGTGCTAAACAAAACACATGATTACCAGGAGAAATGACTTGGCAGGAGTTGAAGCACCAGACATACAGAAAATGTTTGCTTTGAAATTCCAGAGACTTGACTGTCCCTTTGGTTTTTTTGAATGCTTTGATTGAGTCATGTGGGGTGGGAGCAGGCTGTAACCTCGCAAGGGCACTGGGAACAGTACCTCTTGTGCTGCTACAGGAGATGTGAAGGGAATTAACTGTCAGTAGGCTTCAGGGAGGCAGCAGATATATATGTGGTTAGGAGAAGGTTGGTTGATTTATAAAACTTATTTCCACCACAGGATCAAAAGCAATTATATTTATAAAATATATAAACCTTGGATGTGTAATGTGTAACAGGACACAGTGTAAGTGAGAGAACAGTGAATTCATTGCATGCAAATAGCTGAACAGTTTCACTTTTAATTACTTGAGAGCAGAAGAAAAGAAGGCTCCTACAGTTTCCACAAGTGCAAATTATACATGCCTATAAGGAAATCAAGATTTGGTGCATTTAAAATAACCCATTTTATGATTAATTTCTAGAAATAAACATTCCAAGCCAACTTTGCTTGCTTTTGGGTGTAGTTTATGGTACAACCCTTGCACCAGTAAAATGAACTGTTGACACAAATCTACTTGCTGTGCACGAGTATCTGTCTGATTTGCTCTTGCAGTCAACGGTTAAAGGTAGCTTGCTTACATTTTCTGCCTCTACTTATATTACTAGCTCAGGTGTGAATGTAGTTTGTACCGTACCCCCCAAAAAAAAATCCCTGAGTCTCAGAAAAACAGCAGTAGGGCTGGATGCTGTTCCCATGTTGCTGGGGGGCTCCTGCTAGACTCCTACCCTATTACACATCCAGGACCATGCATACATTTTTAATGTACATGCTGTACTTTGTAATGTTGCACAAGAGGAGAGAGGAAAAAACACCTGGCTGAAATTTCCTCATAATAACTTCAGTAATTCAGTCCTCTTCTGTGGCTTTTATATATGGTCAATAAGTGCTAACAAGTGTTTCCATTTATTTGTCATTGTTTTGTTGGCATTTGTTTCTAGGATGATAATAAAAGTAGGATGAGGGAAAAACACTGATTAGAAGCTTTAAAAATAAATGTAACAAAAGAAAGGAAAAATGAATAATGCCATAAAAATGTGCTCATGTTCCAACTTCTTAATAACCCAACTATGGAGAAATGTTCTGATTAGAATTTTTAAAATATGTTTTCCCACTGAGAAATCAGCTGATTCTTTCTGATTTGCTAGTGGCTGCAAAACTTCTAGAGCCATATTAAGATAGCCCAAATTCCACTTTAGTCCCCAAACGAGTCACATAGATAAACCTCGCAGAAGGTCTCTGATGGTCGAACTGAAGGGCACAAGAAACATGCTGAGCGGGGAACCAACACAAGCCAGGTTACACGTGAAAGTCAGGTTTTCTCTGTGTGGGACTTGTTATCTGAGTTCACTCATTTGATGCAATCTGGGAGATCTTTACTGAAGTAAGTGTTGCTGAATGGAAAAAAAGAATAGGTAGGCTATAATAATTGGTTTCTTGACTTGTGAGGCATCTGGCCATACTTTTGAATGCCCCTTGTTGGGTTTTTTTTTTGAACAGGCTTGCTGGGGAGGTGGTTGATGCCCCATCCCTGTCAGTGTTTAAGAGGCAATTGGACAATGCCCTTAACAGCATGCTTTAAATTTTGGTCAGCCTTGAAGTGATCAGGCAGTTGGAATAGATGATCATTGCAGGTCCCTTCCAACTGAACTATTCTATTCTATTCTATTCTATTCTATTCTATTCTATTCTATTCCTATTTAGTTAACATTGCACCTTACCTTTAAGCACATGTTGAACCCTTGGGAGAATATAAAACATGTGCTTTTAAAAGGTCTTAAATTGTGTTAGGAGGTGGGACAGGAGCTATGACAAGCAGTTTGCTGGGAGAATTTTAAGAAATGAAAAAAGGGGGTTTTAAATTGAAAATGAACAGTTTATTTTTGGTGAGTTGTGTTGCCTTAGCTGTGTCTGAGAATACTGCGAGCCCTCTGACAATGGGTACTGCAAACAGCACAGTCAAACTTGTCCACAGCAGACAGGGAAATTGTGTTTCATACATAATTCACAATGTACTATAGTGATTCCATAAGGTCAATATCTGTCGTTAACTTGGAGGAAATCAGAGAGGAAAGAAAAGAGTGTTTGTTCTTGCTGATCTTTGAAAGAGCTGTCTACAAACTGCTGATTTCCATTGCGCAGCACTACACAAACAGCAAAGCGGAGCTCTTCTGCACATTTACAAGCACTGTAACCGAGGCAGATAAACTTTGCAGCTAGAATAGTATCTCTTTGTCTCCAGATTTTCATCTCAGAGCTCGACAAAAATGGAGAAAAGGGACAAAATATAAATAGGGGCAACTTTGTGCAGCAATGTGCTGGAGTTGTTTGGTGTTGGGATTCCTCGAGCCTAATTGGCCATGCAAAATTAGTCATCTGGGCCTGCCGTTTAGTGCAGGGAGGGAGGCAGACAGTGCCAAAGGGCAGTTCATCCCCTCCAAATATAGCTGTTGTAAGGAGGGTGGGGTAATTTACTTGCCCAGAGTGCCTGTGTTTTCTAGGCATTTACGGCCATTCATAGACATTCTTCCAGATTTTTCCTCTTTGTTTTCTGGAGATATTTGCTAAGTGGATTGTGAGTGTGCTTTGTATTTGTTTCGGATTTCCTTTCACAGCAAGGAACTGAATTCAGCCAGGTTGGTAACCCCAAACATCATGCAGGAGTCAGGTCATAACTGGGATTTTTCTGAAAGACTGTACTGCAACAGGGCATAAACAGCATGTTGGAAGACTTCAGGCGTATTGTGCATATTCTGTGCAGTGAGTAGGTACTTACACAGGAGCTTTAACCTTCCAGATAACAAGTGTGACATTTACTGCCTTGTTACAGAAAGCAAAACAGCACATGCACAAGAGGCCGGCACTAGCACGGTGCATTGAACTGTCAGGCAGAAATATGGTGTCCTGAGAGTCCGTAAGGAAGGAGGAATTTGGCTGTACTCACACCAGGTTGCGGGAAGCAGTGAGACTCAGGAAGAGCATCCGAAAGGCTGCAATGTGAGGCAGGGCTGGGGAGGGGGAGGAAAGCTTGGACAGAGGCCATGGCAGAAAACCCAGTGAGTGTTTGTCCTATGGAGAGGGATGGACACCCCGAGGTAAAGGGTTTCTTTTTCCTACAGGTTGGGCATGTTTCTGTTTGCCTAGATGCTTGTTTGAATGGAAAACTGTTCAGGAAAAGTTAGTACAAAGTCAGGAGAATGATGTGTGTGTCTGTGTGTGAGTGAGGGAGAAGGGAGTAGTATTTCTGTGAGCAGTGCTCACATGGCCACATGCAGGCTAACAAAAACTGAAAAGGCAGCTATTCTCTCTCTGGATGTAATTTGCAAACCGTCATTAATTAAATAATGCTGTCCTTTTCTTTCCAGGCTCGCTTAAGCTGTAATGAAGTGTAATCTGTTGAATAATAAATACCCTTGTGTTTCACGGAATGTTCTTTTACTACACAATGATGCATGTCAAGAAGAAATCTGTGGTTCTTCTTGAATATCACCAAAGTTGTTTAGATTTGCCTTTTTAACAAGCTTTTAATGTAATTACTACAGAGGGGTATCATAAGGCAATGTTTTCCAAACTGCGTGAGCTGCCAGGCCCTGTAGGTGGTTTGCGGATGGTCTGGAGACCATATTAAAATAATAAAATCATAAACTGGAGAGTTAAAACACAGGCGATAAGAGTGCCAAGCAGGCCACAAATGTGTGGCAGGAATTTCATTTACAAATGTAAGGGATGGGCCACAAAGGCCACTTGCTGATGGAAGGACCTATGAGTTTTCACCGACTTCTCTGGCATTCTGCATGGGTCAGCCTTCATTAGCACCAAAAACATTTTGTAAGATGCAAATGGCTAGGAAGGCAACATGTGGGGCTGTCTGCTTTATGCCATTGTGTAGAGCAAGGATGTGAATGCATTTGAGCAAAACCAGAGTCCCATCAACCATGGGCAAGTGGAGTGGTGCTTCTGACCTGCATCGCCATGTGCGGTAGGTATATCAGCTTCCACATCAAAAATCCAAGCATGTTGCACGTGATCTATTACCTATATACTTGAATGGACAATGGAGTGGGCTCACCTTCCTGCTTTGCCTGCGGTTCTGGCAGCACAAAAGAACTGTGAATCTGATAAGCGCTGCTAGTTAGGCTGGGGTTATGGCTGCTCGGTAGCACTTGAATGGCTGTTACTGGCATACTGGTGATCTGAGTATTTCTGAACATAGGCAGTTAAATGTTCACACTATAAATAGCCTGCAAATAACAAATATCCTCAAATGCTGGTTCTTACTTCAAATTCAAACCTGTTATGTTTTCGTGAATTCCAAAGGGAAATATTTACTCCGTGCAAATTACCTTTTTAAGCCATAAGCGACTAATAAAATATTTATAATCTTTATATTCTATTCAATAGCACATCAAAAATGACATGGATATGTGTGTTTCTCCTCTCCAAGGCTGTGCACTAAAATAAACACAAAATGGCTACTTTCCATTATGCTGTAGCCTCCTTAGTGACTAATGCATTCGGCCTACAACAGAAAACAGGTCTGTATCTGCATTCTGCAAATAACAGCTCTCTTCTGAGCAGCCAGACAAAACCCCCAAATCTGTATACCATCAAATGCTGGGATATAAAAACTAGGGGTTTAATTTTATTTTCTAAGAGAAGCTAACCTGCAAAGAATTTCTGTTCTTTTTACTCTGTGTTAGACACAGATGATTAATCTGAAAGGTAAAGAAAATTCTCTTCAAGTAAATGAATCTATTCATACTTAGATGAGCTATTCTTCTGCTTTGGCAACCTGTGCAAATGGTAATCTAATCATGCCACAGTACTAGTATCCAATATGCTGAAAGCTTGTAATTCACAGCTCAAGGGGAATGTGGAAGATAGTTGAGAATGCAGTAATTATAGGGTTGGTGCTAGAATGAGCAGTGAAATAATGTGTATTATTTTGTTCATAAGCAGAATTTTTTTTTAGCCCATAGCAAGCAGGTTGTGTGAGCAACCAAGCTGCAGGTTTTTTGTCTTTGACACAAAGCCATAGTACATCTGGTGCTATTAACTACAATTCCTTCTGTGTCCCAGTAACACCTTTATACAAATATATGCACATGCATATACAGTTGCCTTAAAGTGGAAGAAAACTGTTTCCAGAAAAAAGATTTCTGCATATCTCTTCATATGCCATTCTGTGAAGTGAAGAACTGGCAGGGAACTAAGTTGTCTTTGGATTCAAACCAGTTAATGCTGGGGACACCAACCTCCTAACTCCAACCTGTGATGTCAAATAAACTAGTTTACCTGTAGGAAAGGATCACCTGGGCAGCTTCACCCTTGGCTAGAAGGGCCCGTGTCACTGGCCAAGCCCTTGAAGCTCTTCTGCTCTCTTCCGGTAGCATTTTGCTTTTGAGGTTTTAGCCTTCTTTTACTGCAAGTTCTATGTGTTTTCATTTAGTTTTGGGGTGTTTTGTGGTTCAAGTCAGAATGGTTAGTGTTACAAGATACTTGGGGAATTAACACATATTGCGCGGAAGCTGTGGATAGCTGAAACAATCCATCCCAGTGCTATATGCCAAGGAAGCTGAGAATGCTACCCAAACGAAGCATCCTGTAAGAAACCAAAGATACAAATCAAACCTCAGGAGAAAAGTATGCCTTGAAATTTGTTGCATCATCTAAGATGAGAACAAAAGCAAAACTTGAAGGCAGAGTTCAAGATCAACATGGTTTTGTATGTGTATACGTTGGTGGCTGTATTTGTGTGTTCAGACAAGCACATGCACACAGGTATTTATTTTACTTGTGGACTCCTCTTCCTTACTCCACATACACTTCCAGCACCTCACCTACCTGTCACCCTAATGCATGTTATACAATGTAGAGTAAGATTTTCCGAATGCGTTTCCAAGAATAATAATGCCCATATTGTTTTTATTAGAAAATTGCATGTGCACAGTAACAATTCATCTAGCCTCTGCCTCATCTGGCAAAGTGCAAAAAAACATTGTGCAGACAGGAACACGTGTTAATGATGCAACTGATGTTAAAATTGTCACGTAGGATGAATTTCACACATGGGAGGCTGTGGAAGCTCACAAGAGTCTCAGTTCTCAACCAAGTGGCATGCAGCAGTCTGAAGAATGTGAAAAGTAGCCTTTTTAGCCCATTTTTTTCTTTTGACAACATCTAATTTATGGGGGAGGGGGAAGTACTGTTGGCTCAGTTCTCCCTAGTGAGGTTAATACAATGATCTAGGAGGTCTTACTTTTAACTTGTACCAGTGGAAGTGTGGAAGAGAGGAAAACAAAGCACTGGAACATTTCAGAGCAGCTTAGGACACTTTTAAAACTGAAAGCTCTTTGACTGTAATACTCACTTAAATTAGAGTGAATAGTGCCTTGCATCCTGAAGGACTCTAACACGCTCAGCAAAGCTCGAGTCCATTCTTTTGTGTGAGCATGGCAAGGTTTGAAATTATTGTCTTCTCATTTCTGTCATGACAGGTTTTGCACTTTTCCCTTTATCATTATAGGGTTGTTCATAAATATAGATATCTATTTTCCCTCTTGAGAGTCTAAATTCCACTGCATGTGCTTGAAAATAGACGCAAAGAGGTTCCACACAGACATATATAAAGAACATTAAGGGTATGCTTTTCCAACTTCATAATTTAAACTTTTAAATAAAGAAAAATGTCTCTGTTTCTTTCCTGAATTATGTGCAAATATTAGAAAAGAAGAAAAAGAGAAAAAACCTCTAGACCAGTCACTTTTTACTTGGCTTTAGGGGGTTAAAAAGAAATTGGTCACAAGAGGAAAATAGGAAAAATATGAAACAATCTTGTCCTGTTGAGATGACACTCTTCTCTTGATAAACAGGTCAAATCAGCAGGTTCCCAATCTCAAAGAAAACTGCTGTGGTGGCCTACTTGGCTGTTAATACATAGCACATTCAAGACATGTATAGAAAAGTCAGCTGAATGGGATAGCAAGGAAAATATGACTCATCCACAGTCCTAAGCACTAAATTCAGGAAAACTGTAAGAAAGTTCCTTTTTGGTTTATGAGTATATTTTCCTCCTGGTATACATGGGTTAAACAGCAATTTCATACACAAAAGAATGACATTGTGGATATCATAAGCTGCCTTTCTCATTGTTTATGATTTTCCTAATCATTCTGCAGGCAGGGAAGTCTGTGCCCTGAGAAATTTTAGATAGAGGCGAGTTCATGCACACACTTTGTGGCTGTTTTCCTCACCCAAGTCGTTCAGCCAAAGTACCTTGAATATTGCCCTTTTTAGTCTTTAAAAGCTGAAGGGAATCAGACCTGCCAGAACTTTGACAGACTCTGAAGAAAACAAAGGTCATGGGAGCGGTCTGCTGGCTCAGTGTGCTATGCTCCTCTCTGCAGCAAAGTTTCCCTACACTGGAAATTCTCCAAAAGTACCGTGGTTATTCTAGAATAACTCTTTGTCTGGATACCCTTAATCCTCAATAAAAAGTGGGGGTGTAGTGATTCAGTTAAACCACTTCCAAAATGCATAATTACTCCAGAGTAATAGCTCTTCTGGAAAACATCCAACTAGCCTCAAACCGCCCTCTCAGCTGGGTGCAATTGCAGCCGTGGATGATGCTGCTGTGACCTACAGCTACACACAGACTGTGTATCCGCTTAGATCCCCTGTGATAAAAAATAAATGATATTAATATTGTTGGTAACAAGAGCTGACTGATTCACTCACTGGAACTGATTTCAATCTTAAATTTATAATTTTTCCCAGCTCCCAAGTTGTTTGCGAACAGTCTTCATTATTACACATGTATTTGTTTATCGTTTGTTAACAGACAATTTATGAAAAGCAGACCCTGGCCTGTGGATTATTCATCATCTGTCCATTTTAATTATTTGCTTTTTGTGCTGGGTGATGGCATTTGACAGTGATACTGCTCAGACTCCGTAATTTGATGAGAATAACAAATAATGAATAACCACATGTTCTCAGCAATGTTAACCAGGCAGATAAAGGTGCTGCTATTAAGACAGACATTCCTGAAATATCCGTGCAAACAGAAATCGAGGTCACATAAAGGTTTTCAAGCCAAGCAGAGCTGAACTGAACAGCCTGAGTTGAACCAGGCTGTGGGCTGCTCTGCTGAGCATCCTTGTTTTCGTAGAACATTCACAGCCATTTGTATTAGCTTATTTATTTATTTATTTATTTTTAACTGACCAGTTTGGACAAGAGCATCCAGATGGGACTCTTCCCCTTTGTTTCACATCCCATCAGCCTGTAGTAGCATCTTCAGCCAGAGGTTTGGGTTACGTCCTGATTCACAGCAAGCCAGTGAATCTCACAGACTGAGATTTTTATTCCAAAAGAAACACCAGGTTTACTGTAGGAGGAATAGCTGTATGCAATAAATGGGCCTTATTACAGAAGTGGTTGAAGAAAAGGACATTTCAGGCTGGGGCAGAAAATGATAGAGAGAACTCAAAAATTGGAACTTTGATTAAAAATTTGATCTAGACCCTTTCCTGCATCTCATGCACTTAGGGGTGTGGAGGATTTGCTATGTGCATGTGAAATTACTCGGATTGTAGGATTCACTTTGCTGGTGTTTGCAAAGATTTTGTATTGGCCTTGTGATCTTCAGAAAGCATTTCTGTAGGCTAGAGATTCAAAAGGTCTAAATACTTTGAAGCATCAAAATTCGTTTGGGTACATTTGCTTTCTCTTTTTACGTATTAAATAGATGGCCTGGGTCTACCTTTTAACTTAGCCAGCACAAAACGTCTGGGTTTATCTTTTAACTAAGCCAGTACAAAATGCATCATTCATTTTTTACAATTATGTAAATGTGAGAAATGCTAATATTATTTTGCTGTCTAGGGGTTAGAGAAAAGGGAGGTTTATCCCAGGCTGAGACCATGAGCACTAATTCCAAAATCTCTGGCTAAAGGAAATTGTAAGTGGAAAATAAATACTATGTGGTTTGGGGAGAGAAAAGTTTATTCACATTGGTTCTTTACTGTGACAATGCTTCTTGTCCTTGTGGAAATTATGTAAAATAAATGTCTGATTTTTGCCACTGGAATGATATGACATGAATTCAGGTATCAGGGTTTCAGGTTCATGTTGGCAAGTTTTAAAATTTCCACCTCTACTAAACTGATATTTTTTTAAATAAAAAAGAAACAAGAAAATAGGGAAAAAAAGCTGTTGGACCATCATCAGGCATGCAGCTGATGTCTCCACAGAAGTTATGGGAGTTTGTGTCTGACATGCAAACTGTGTATCTGAATTTCTTTAAGGCCTGTTTTACAGGCATTTCTTTAATAAATGGAGAAATATGTGGAAAGAAATGAGAATGTCTTTCACTCAAATCTTGCTTAAAAGTAACACAAGTCTGGTCTGTCCTCTTTCACATGTGCCAGGGCTACCATCTTCCTTTGTCTAAATGTCTTCTGGGAATTGGTGATGTCTTCTTGCTAGTTCAGGACTCCCAAAAAGAAGTGATTTTTGTGCTCAGATTTATTGAAATGCTCTTATCAGTACACTATGGTCACTGTAAATGAGATGTCAATATTTTTTGTGCTCAGAACACACACTGATCATTAGGAATTTCTCATGCCAAGCCGGTATTTTCAGCTGGTTGCATTATTAATTAGGATTCTTGTCATAAAAACAAGCAGATAAAAGGATGAGGTCACTCACAGTGACCTCAAACCTGCCACCAAGCAAGGATGTAACTTGTTAATTTGAATGTAAAATGGGAAGATAGAAATCAGGTTTTGGTGTAGATTTTAACTCCTCTCGACACGGAATATGTATTTCATACACATTTTTCATATGCCTGGCTCACCAAACAGTTTCACTTTTTCTAGGTTTTCAAAAATGTTACATCCTCAAGCTTGAGTCAATTTTGCTATTTTACCTGAAATTAGGCCAAAGATAAGTATAATTTCTTGTGTAAACCCTTTGTCTACATTTCCTCCTCATTTGAGAGGGGAATGGATCTTTCCCCACAGCGCTAGAGGATCTGCCCCCGACAGGTGACTTTTAGCAGGTCATCTGATAACCTTATCAGGGGAGGTGAAACTTTTGAGCTGGGTCACAATTCTCTCTCTCAGGTGACAAGTCACTCTTCAGCCCGAAGCATAGATTTAGGTGTAATTTTCCTTCTTTCCTTCCTTCTTCCTGCTGCAAGCAGCTCTTGCTTTTGGTTTTGGTTGGGTTTTGGTTTTGTTTTTTGGGGAAACACATGAGCATAACTTGCTTGGTTTAGACATTCCTGCTTGGACTGGAACACCCCAAAAGGGAAAAGTGTGCTGAAAGATCAGTACTGGCTGCTTAAAAACAAGTCAG
>VYZV01005586.1:10523-21519 GCA_013401275.1 Pandion haliaetus | reverse complement strand
GAAACTAAAAGTTGCCCTGAAACTAAAAGTTGCCCTGCTTCACTTCCAAGTTTTGTAGGCTCACACTAATCTCTATACATGTGAAGGCAGGCATCTGATTTAAATTCATATAGCTACTATTTAATAAGCAGCTTTTAAATTTATTTATTTATACTTACAATACCATGGAGTTCTGCAACTTTGCTACATAGATCAGGACGCCGCTTCTGAATGGCCAAATAAAAGGGATTTTTCACGATATCTTCATCATACATAGCCATATGGACTTCAGATATTCCCAGGGGATTTTCTAAAATACATATGGAGAATGGTTAATGTATCATACATAGTATCTGTCAAAACATAGTATTTGGGAATACCTAGGGGGCAGTCTGATTCCCCCTGTCTAAAAGGAAAAAGCAGTTTCAGGTCTTGATGGAAGTAGTCAATAACATGCCTAACTAATAAGAAGGTAATTATAGTTACCCAGAAATTATTCAGAAAGATTTTCCATGAATAGTGCCATCATGCAGCACATACAGGGCAACCAGGTGATCTGGCCCAGTCAGCATGGGTTTATGAAAGGCAGGCCCTGCTTGACTAACCTGATCTCCTTCTATGACAAGGTAACCCGCTTAGTGGATGAGGGAAAGGTTGTGGATCTTGAGTACCTGGACTTTAGTAAGCCTTTGACACAGTTTCCCACAGCATTCTCCTGGAGAAACTGGCTGCTCCTGGCTTGGACAGATGTACCCTTTGCTGCGTAAAAAACTGGCTGGATGTCCAGGCCCAAAGAGTTGTGGTGAATGGAGCTAAATCCAGTTGGCAGCCAGTCACAAGTGGTCTTCCCCAAGGCTCAATATTGGTGCCAGTTCTCCTTAATATCTTTATCAATGATCTAGATGAGTGGATTGAGTGCACCCTCAGTAAGTTTGCAGATGACACCAAGTTGGGAGGGAGGGTTGATCTGCTCGAGGGAAGGAAGGCTCTGCAGAGGGATCTGGACAGGCTGGATCATTGGGCCAATTGTATGAGGTTCAACAAGGCCAAGTGCCAGGTCCTGCACTTTGGTCACAACAACCCCATGCAACACTACAGGCTTGGGAAAGAGTGGCTGGAACGCTTCCCAGTGGAAAAGGACCTGGGGGTGCTGGTTGACAGTCAGCTAAATATGAGCCAGCAGTGTGCCCAGGCAGCCAAGAAAGCCAATGGCATCCTGGCCTGTATCAGAAACAGTGTGGCCAGCAGGAGCAGGGAAGCAATCATCCCCCTGTACTCGGCACTGGTGAGGTCCCATCTTGAGTACTGTGTTCAGTTTTGGGCCCCTCGCTACAGGAAAGACATTGAGGCACTGGAGCGTGTCCAGAGAAAGGCAACGAAGCTGGTGAGGGGCCTGGAGCACAAGTCTTATGAGGAGCGGCTGAGGGAACTGGGCTTGTTCAGCCTGGAGAACTGGAGGCTGAGGGGAGACCTTATCGCTCTCTACAACTGCCTGAAGGGAGGTTGTAGTGAGGAGGGTGCTGGTCTCTTCTGTCAGGTGGCTGGTGATAGGATGAGAGGAAATGGCCTCAAGTTGCAGCAGTGGAAGTGTAGATTGGATATTAAGAAAGATTTCTTTGCTGAAAGGGTTGTCAGGCATTGGAACAGGCTGCCCAGGGAAGTGGTAGAGTCATCATCCCTGCAGGTATTCAAAAAGCATGTAGACAGGGCACCTGGGGACATGGTTTAGTGGTGGACTTGGCAGTGCTAGGTTACCAGTTGGACTTTATGATCTTAAAGGCTTTTTCCAACTTAAACAATTCCATGATTTCCAATTACATAGTTATCCTCATAATGTCTCCTTAGACCTTCCAAGTGTTAAGAGTCTAACAACGCACGATATGTTTGGACAAAACTTCAGAGAGGAGGAAGGAAGTTAAGATCTACATTATTACCACTTTGATATACAAGCTAACTTGCACTGCTAAGATCTAAAACAAGCCAAGAGACACGAATTAACAGCTTCTTTACCGCAGATTCTACTGCATCACAGGACATAAATGAGCATACTGCAAAAGCATCCAAGTGCTAATACTCACCTGTGTAAGGACTACTGACTGATACATATCAATGAGACGCCCAGATAGTGTAACAGGAACCCTTGTGTAAAGCAATCCTCAACTTTCCAGGGAAAGTTATAGGAAACAGGCATACCAAGGAGATATGAATATCCATGTCATAATTAAAAAGCCACTGTGAAATGCATCATTTGCGGTCATCTCTACTACCATGGAAAAAGTCTCAATGATCTGAGGTCAGGCTTACGCATAACATTTGGCAAAACAGTGAGCAAAAAAGTGACTGCAGACAGAAAACCCAACCTGTAAGCACTGGAAAAGCAATCACCAGGTATGTCACAGGAAAAAGATGATCTCTAGAGGCATGAGACCCTCAACTGCTTGCTTCTTCAATTCTATTCCTCAAAAGAAAAATTCCACACATCCTAGACACAAGGACAGGAAAAACCCTAATAGGTCCCTTCTAGAATAACTTCAGAATTATTTTATTCAGAAGAACTGAGATCAGGAGGCTTACACGTGCTTAATTAACTAGACTGTTCATTAACTAGTCTGTTCTATGTCTTTTCCCCTCATCCAGCTTCCCTTAGGAATCAACAGAAGTTGCATGACATGCAATTTCAGCTATATGTCCTAGGAAAGGGTGAGAACAGCAGCAGAACTTTAATTTGAGCAAGCGACCCTTACACAAACAGTACTCCCCCATTTTCTTAAATGTAGAATTATACTTACCACATTATTTGCTTAGCATGAGCTTCTTATGCTTCTTCTGTAACACTTATAATACCTTAGTACCTAATGCTGTACTGGTACTAAAAAAAAATGCCTTTCTCTGTAGATCATGGAAGAGACATGAAATGATTGTGTGGTAGTTCAATAGAGTGGGAAAACATACACTTAACTCCCACCGATTTTTAGATAGCCTTTGAGCTTCAGCTATGCTGTTAACTGATCTATAGTCTGTTAACTGATCTACAGTCTGGTCCCTCCTTATAATTAGGCACAAGGAGAGCTCCCTCAGAGAGCTAAACACAAATATGATCAGCTAAAGCTGCAAGCAATTTCCACTATAAAGTTATCACCAGTTACTTACAGCTTGGACAACCTCATCCTGAACTACTGAAGTTTAACAGTGGCAGACAACTGCCTCAAGCAGAGTTTTCCTGGGAAGTTCCAGATAAAATTGTTTTATTGTACGTTTTGAAAGCACATGAACCAAGAGCGTCTAGGAAAGAATACTAATTCAGCACTCCCAAAACAGTGTTCTTTGAAGCACAGATATGAAGTTTGCTGAAACAAAGGGGAAGAAAATGTTTGCTCATTGACACCTTCAAAAGACTAGCCAAGTTCAGTAATTACAAGACCTCAAACCTAGAAAAAGTACAGCTTTGCATAAGATCATCCTACCACAGTGCCTGGGTAAACAGGATGATCACCAGTAATTCCACAGCTGATGATTGCTACAAACATATCCTGGCAGGCAGCTGCATGCAAGTTCAAGCTCTGGGCTGCCTCAGCCACTGGTGGGGGAAGGAGAAAAAGCAACATAAGCCCAGTGGCAGGTCTGCTGCTCATCACCCATCTGTAGAACATCAGGGCTAAGACAGACCTTAACAAGCACAACTAGTTAGCTACAAAAACAAAAGCCTGCCTGATAAACAGCTGGCTAGGCCACAATTCCAAGTAAGATCTTGAATGACTGCAGCTTACAGTCCAAACATTATATATAATTAAATTGTCACTGATTCATAAGTCAAGCACCAAGCAAGGCTATGTGTACACACATGTGCAACCTGCAAAATAGTCTGCCACAGCAAGAATTATTTTGGAGTCCTACATCCTTTTTGGGTGCTGCACTTCATGGGAGATAAACTGACTGGAGGAAAGTCTGAAGTGAGAAAGACAAGAAAGCCCTAAAAGCAGGATCCAAAACATGAAATGCAGTGATGTTCTTTATGCTGAAGAAACTGCATGAAATGGGTAAGACTTTTTTCCCCACATGGATCAAGCTCTCAGTGAAGGGCATTTTTTCCACATCTATAGAAGAAATAGGCCTTAGCTGAAGAAAACAGACATAGATTACAGATCAGGAACACCTTTCAAACACATGCTTTAGATTGCTTGGCAAAGCTATCAAGACTCTCATGTTGTAAATCTTTAAAAACCTGTTAGACAAACCTCTACTAGAGGTGATAACAGACATAGTGAAGCTAGGAGGCTAGATTATATGGTCTCTCAAGGTACTTTCCAAATCAAGCTTTTATTCATGTGGTTTGCCCACTGAGGCATCTTTATGTGCCTTCTTATTTGGTAAATTCCTGTTCAGTATCTGGTCAAGCAGTAGATGAGACTGCTATGACCCTCCCCAAGACAGTGATGGAGAAGGTTTAGCATACCATGTACTGTATCAGGGAAAAGTTCACATTGACACAAGGTAACCAAGCATGAGACTTGGAGACAAAACTGCAGTGCACAAGTGTTTCCAATTGCTATAGCTATATTGCCACTTTTTCAGCTCAAAAAAAAAAAACTTTAAGTCCAAAGAGCTCTTCCCATAATAGGAAGGGGGAGAGAACACCACATTCCACAAATCCTCCTCATCTAGAAACCTGTATCTCACCATCAAAGAAAAAAAAAACTGATAAGCCTTCTAGGCAAAGGAATTAAAAACATTTCATTCCCTGGCAAAACAGGGGAAGAGATTTATGGGAGAAGAGAAGCCCCCACAGAAAACCTGAGCTTATGAAGCTTGCTGCCTATATGATTGATGAAGCTCTTAAATCATTGCCTGCACCTGAAAAAACACACAAGCAACTAGAGTACTTCAAGAATCATTTCAGTTGACAGATCATCACAGGAAGAGATTGAAATTATAGTCTTCAGTTCCTGGTTCATGAGTTACACACCACATAACTAGTTTTAAAACGCTTAGTGGCAGCCGTGTAGATTCTTTTACTAGAGAACTGACAGGTTTGAATCATACTTGAAAGCTCCAGCAAGAAGTGAAAAGAAACTGCATTCAAACATTGAATTCTGGCATTTTAGCTACTGTAATGCAACTAAGATGCCATTGACATGCTGTACCCCAATAAGGAAGCTGAAACTTGTAGTTCACATAGGTATTTGTAACCCACCTTGAGCAGAAGCAGACTGCCAACTCAGAACTGCTCACCACATTCGTGTTCCTACACAGCAGGAAATAACCACCACTAGCCAAATTAGTACTGTTTTGAGAATCACAATTCTAAGTTTCCTTCCCTCTTCTCCCTCCCTTACCCCTGCATCTGCCTAGTGCTGTTAGTGGATAGCTATCATATCCAATTAAAATCTATGAAAAAGAAAAGGTGGGATACTAACTGAAATAGTTAAGTTACTGTATTCACTTGAACCTCCTTCAACCAATCCACAGCATTCTTCAGAGAGAGACAGAAGTATGAATATATAAGCCATCTACAATTTAAGTAATTACAGAAAAACAAGGGACTTCATACCAAACTTAAATAGATTAAAAGTCTACAGAATCAAGAGTGTACATTAGTACATTAAAGCTTCCCCAAGTTTTCGCTCAGCCATTTTTGAGATTAAATCAATTTCTTTCCATCCTAAAAGTTAAATGCATCTGAAAACACTGGCTAATGCATTGCTGTAATTCTAGGAACACATTAGAATACTCTGTTGAGAGTTTATTGGCAGAACACAACATCCAGCTTCAACCTAATTTAACTTGGGGCAAAGAGCATCAGGAGGGATACAGACTTATTCTTCTAGCTGCATGTTGGACAGCTTTAGATTTACTAACACTAAGAAAGCAGGAAATCTGCAAAGCCTTATAAGCATTAAACAGTTCTGGTAATGTGTAACAGAAAGCCCACTAAAAATTGTCATAAGCCATATTCACTATTAAGTTTACAAAATAGTATCATGCTGAGCCATAAAGCAATACACAAGTATTAATGTTATATAAAAGGTTTAAAGGGAATCACTTAAGTGTGTGGCTTCATGCCTGTAAACACAGAAATAGCTCAAATTTCTGGAAAAACAGAAACTAGCTGATCAGAGAAGCTAATAAGCATTATGTTACTGTTTTAAAAAAAACCATAATCATAACTTTAAAACAGCCACATCCCTTCTAGATTAAGAGCACAGTGACTATTCTAATGATACAACTAATGGTAAAAGGGATAGCTAAAGTGAGAAACATACCACGGAATCTAAGCACATCACTGTTTTCTCCAAAACACTGGAAATTAAGTCTTACGACCTTTGACACTGAAAACTATGAGTAGGATTTAACTAGGACAGTTTAATTTGTCATTGATGGTGTTTGCCTTCTGAGATGGCCAAGTGAGGTATCTTTTACAGATCTATCAGATTTCAATTCCTTTTAAGCAGCATTTTGAAATTTAGACAAACAGCCATTCAAGTAGAATGATGTCATATTCACATTGTTACTCAGCAGCTACATCATGTCCACAAGCAAGTTATACAACTATTTACTCAATTCTTAGGCACGTCATCTTCTGAATGTCCTACTATACCACTATCAAAGACCTAACAAAACATACTACAGAGAAAATGTCTTTCATAACAGAATTAGGGATTCTGTATACAAACAATTCATATTCAACACTGAACAGTATAAGATTCTGTGTTTTCACCAAGGCATTTTAATAATACTTTGGCAGAACAAAGACAGTAAAACAGCTACCAAAGTTAATAAAAATTAGTATAGTTCAGTAACCTAAAATCTCTACAGGAGAGCAAGTTAAAATATTACACTAGGATGCTAACATCAAGTGTATCAGTGTCCTCTCCACAAAAGTCCAGCTACAAAGAAGCAGAATGCCATGTTCTCCAAAACCTTTCAATACCAGATCCATTAGCATGTAATGTTCAAGAAGGTTTAACAGTGGAATTTAAACTAGTCCAAATAAAGGTCTAGTTACCACTTCAGCCACTGTTTTACTTGCACTATTACTCATTTACTCCACTTCTGGGCAAAGGTTACAATCTAGACCTGAGCCCTCAAATCAGCATTCACCTCAATGTAAAAACAAAAGATCCCTTCTCTGTTTCTGAGCTCACAAGAAACCTTACTCCCCCTCCCCTAAGTGATGAACACTGAGCATCTTATGAAAAACAGCTGAGATGTTCCAGTGCACCCTGCTCACCACAAGGGAGCAAAGGAGGAAACAATCTATTCCTACCCCTTTTAGATTCAGCTTCTATTGATTTCTGTGAAACTGAAGTATGTCAGAATAACACCTCTGAATTATCAGATTATAGAGTAGTGAATTTGTATCAGTCAGCTCAAGGCCCCCTAGTAACCAGGGAAAAACTAAGTTTTATGATCCCACAACATCAGTGATGGAGCAGGGTCTAGAAAGGAAGGGTCAGCAGCGTTCCAGAAAGATGCGCATTTCTCTCAGCATCTCCCTTTCAGGCACACATTTCTTCCAGTAAAGGGTCAAGAGCTGGCACAGAATCTCATGGGTGTGGTTTTGTCTCTGCCCAACACCCCCCAAGCCCTTTTGAGGCCTAACAACTACGGCTCTCCTACCACTGCTCCCACCCTTCTCAGACAGGCCTCCCCCAGAGACCCTACAGCACCTGCCAGCAGCAGGGGGAGTACTGTGCAGATCAGTTTGTAACAGTTCCTTGTGCAGCTTTTCATTATGAACCCCACCTCGTAAACTCTAAACTGAGCTCATTCTTAAAAAGCAGTAAGAAGGTTCACCCTTTGTATTTTAACAGTGTATTTACACCATAGTTTGACATGAACATTCTTACTCGTCTCAGACTTGAGGACAAAGAACATATTGGCTTGACTCTCCAGTTACATATTTTTTTTCTCCAGAAAAGTACATTTCAATATGAGTAGCTCATCCTTCAACAGGCAAGCTTCCCACTTTCATCCAGGCACTTCTGTTGACATTTGAGATAATCTTACTTGTAATTAGTGAAGTATTAAGAATAAGCTGCATTCTCCTCTTCACAGCAGAATAGAGACTAGAGTCCCAATTCTCAATTTTTGCAGGTTTAGAAATCCACTAGAGTAGATGCAAAGAATTTTCATTCCTTGGCTTACTGCTATTAAAGCTGTATTAAGTTCTCAGATGGGGAACCCTGAGCTATTCACAAGCAAGCCCTGGAACAGTGCAGAGAGCACTGGTCAGTGAAACACAAACAGTTACAAGGAACATTTAGAGGAAAAATATTAACAGAAAGTACAAAGTTCCCAAATCAGCTCCTCAAACAAGGATGCTTCCTCCAAATATTAGTGAGCTGTATTTAAGACCACCTCCTCAGGTTTGCAGGTATCAGCACAGTTACTTCTTTGTAAGAGGGAAGAAAAAGAAGTTGAAATACAAGTATAAACAGTGTTTTACTTAAGCCAATTATTTTGATTCTTTAGTTACTGAGCCAAGACAGTGGAATAATTCCCCAGCCTGTGTATTGAAGGTGCAGGGGGCCTGAACACTGTACTGCTAAGATACAGGTCACAGAAGATAACACCATTTCTTGACTACAGTTACAGGCCACCACTGTTTACAGCAGACCACATAAGGTTGATATTGACTCCAAGACTAGCAGCAAGCCTGTAAAGAAATCAAGTGTGCAGGGTCAGACTCATCACAGGCTACCCACAGGAAATAAGAGAACTGAAGCCAGCAACCCTGTACCCCATTTACCTTCATTCAGATTGTCCTTAGACCAGACAACTGGACAGGAATTTAATCCATTTTCTGTGCATCTCAATAGGAAAATGAAGTCCTTGCAGGCCAGCACTAAGTCTTACCTCATCATTGCAAGAAACTTAACAGACCATTACTGGAATATCTTGCTATGAAAAACACTGCAGAATTACACTAGTTCCTTCCTTTAGGGAGCAGAGCAAGGATAAGGAACACAAACAGAATTCAGCAGGTAAGTTCTTCTAAAGAGTAAAAGAAATTATTTTAACCACCACTGGTGTTTTGATGCTATGTAATATACCATACACCAGCCTGAGGTAGTTAAGAGCTTCATGACAGTAAACACCATGACAGACATATCAGTCCACCACTCTTCCATAATACAAATTAAGATTCTTGCTATGGATCAAATTCTCAATCCACTTTACCAGCAAGCAAATCACACAATTATTGAAAGAAATTGCATAGTGTTATCAGGGGGAGAGAGGGGATTGATGTCATGTTTCATTTTCACAGTATCCCATTCTTATCTCACAGTGGCTTCAAGCCTTCCCTGGCCACAGCATTCCACAGGCTGAATTCAGTATATAAGCTTACTCCAAAAGCGAGCCCAACAGGCAAGGCTTACCAACCATTTAAACAAAACAGACTTGTATTTACCTAAAATTCTGCTTAAAAGTCTATTAAAATGAGGATGTAGCATTTAACAAGTAGTGATGTTCAAGAAGTATCACAGAATACTTCGCAAGCATTAAGGGTACTGGAATAGGAAGAATATGGTCATTAATATCTATTGCAAGGAAGCCTTTTCACAGAACCAGGAAATACATTTCTCCTACTACTCATTATGCTGCTTCCTAATTCACTTCTAAGGATTTTTACACTCCATCCTAATTGTTTACCCAGGACATTTTGACCAGTCAGCATCTTGTTTGAAAGAAGTATCAAGATTTGGATTTTCCAAGTGTCATGCCTGTCTGAAACCAGAGTTTCCACAATCTACCCCAATTGGATAATTGCATGCAGCTGATCTTAATTTATAACTAATCTAAATAACAGCCTCCTTCCCACATGACACACCTGAAGATGTATTTAGGCATTATCTGATACAGATTATAACTGTTGCCACCTTCAGGTTTAATTAGTCACATGTTCCTGAAACAATACCCCCTCCCTCCCCTTTTCAGCTACTTTCAGAGAAGCAGTTTCAAGGTTCTGATGTGCCACAACCAACGGTAACTTTAGTGATACATGGCAGGCTTTAAACGCAGCTACTATACACACACACACAGATAATGCATAACTTAGTTAGCAATAAGCTTAACACTTAAGTCACACAGGACTCCAGATTCAAACCCAGAGCTAATCCTTTTTCCACCTGACAATGATTAAGCAATTATAAAACTTCACTTATAATCAGGTCAAAAAGATCCTGTGTTTCTTTATTGCTACAAGGTAACAGGGATTAGTGATACACTTCTAGGCTACCAACACACAAATGAGTAGTGAGCTACTCAGTTTACTCTGTAGTAACTTGGCAATCTACAGAAGTTAAAAGACTTTCTTCCACAGGTGGCAACCTGCAGCAGAAGCTACATACAGCTTAGAATTCGGGCCAAAATTAAGGCAAAACAACACACAAAAAAACCCCAGTCCTTGGAGTCTGAGCTACCAAGATCCAGAAGGAACAGTCTAGAAAAGACTTCAGGCTGGGCTCAGCAGCAAGCCAGCCTGCCTGGACTCTGCTCCTCATAGCACATTATCTTGCTCATAGCACACACTGTGCTAAAGGGGTGGCATGATAAGGGAAAGGGTCATGCTCCCCCTTCTGATGGGAGTATGCTACCCCATCTTCTTCAAGTTACTAAGCATCAGAAAACCACTCTGTTACTCCCAAACATTGAGGCATATGTAGTAGCTGTATGTTATGAGAAGCAAGTTCTCCAGAAGTCCGCTTTGGCAAAGACACATCATGTGCTAGAGGGAACACAGTTCAGTTCTTCTAGAAGGTTCAGACGTACATACAAACACGGCCTAGTGTCCACCACATATTGTACTTCAGCACATTCACAAGAGTCACCTGTGAAGCATTATTCCTACTAGTGAGGGACTGATGCATTTCCTGCACTTTCTGATGTGGAATTGTTTGACTTGAGCTGGACGGCACACCTGCACTTCCCGCAGGCCTTCTTAAACCCCCTGTGCAAGAGGTGAAGACGACACGCGTTCTCTCCCCCAGCACTGCCCTGGAGTGCCTGCGACACC
>VYZV01005579.1:1454-15561 GCA_013401275.1 Pandion haliaetus | reverse complement strand
AAAAATCTGGAAATCAGTGAAAAGCTAAGAGGGAGGGAGAGATGAACAGTCTGCTGGGAAGGTAATTTTCTTTGCAGTTGCCAAAATCTGATATAATTAAGATGACATGGATGTTTTCTGCATCACTCTTCTTCTAATTGGTAACTACACCCCTTGATGATGTTTTAAACAGGAACAGATGCTTCTGCCTTAAACAAAGTTAAAGCAAAAGAAAAACTACATCATGGATGAATGGATCTATTTGTCCTTTATGTTGAGAAAAATTGATTTTACAAGGATTAAAGATACTTCTTTGTGGAATGAAGACTATGCTATTCTATGACATCTTAAAAACTCCTCTAAGCTTAGAATAGTAATTTATAATTGACAGCGTAATAAGATAATTGTCTTTCCCAAGCTTGTTCTCCCATTCATTGATAAACATTTTCAGGAGGAACAAAATCATACTATGATATGGAACATATCATAGGAAAGTAGGGCTTTCAGTAACATGGAAAATACTTTCCTGCTCTCTAGTGCTGTCATTCACGTTCTCCATTGTGTAGATGAAGAACAAGGTATGTCAGACACCTTCACTGCACTGCTGATTCTGCATTTGTTGAATAAACAAATCACCTCCCTGTGCTTCTGTTTCCACCCTTTGATGAGCAAGTTCTTCAGGCCAATAACCCTTTTCAGTATGCACCAGAGGTAACAAAATGAAGCAATTATATCTCGGAATTTTAAGCACTAAAGACAGTGAACAATAACTTGCTGCGAAGAAAAGGGAAAAGCACAGTAACAGCCACTCTGAACACACAGGACTTAATTTCTCTCTAGGCAGCGTCAGTTCATTCTCTAGTAACAATGAGACCTAGTGGTACACTTTAAGCAGAGAAGTAGAGACACCTTATTTATGAAGGGCAACCCAGTTTCACCCCTATTCAATAATTAAAATGGAAGACATATATATGCTGAGTGACAACCGTTTCCAGGGTTCTTTTCTGGGAGAAAATGATCCCTTATCCCTTGCTTAAGAAGTAACATGAAGCTATGAAAAAAACACAGTAAATGCAAAACCTAGCACAGCTCCTCCAAACTCAACACCACCCTTCTTTGCATATAATAGGATTTTTTTTTTCTTTTACTGTAATGCATTTAGCAACTGTTTGAACTAAACTGGGAATATGAATGCTCTTGTGTACGTGTCATAAATTACATCTAGTTTGTTAACTGGACTTATTCTTTCCTGGAAGTCATCTTGGAAGCCAAATTTCAAAAGTATTTTATTCCATTTTGATTATCTTATTCAAGTATTTATCATGGTGATTTTATTGTCTCTTCCTTTTCAGTTAGTATAAGATTATTAATATTTACTATTCACCAATCATGGCAGTTTTGGATATGCTAAAACATGGTAGTATTATGGATGTTATAAAAAGTCTGTGTGAAGATTCAGTGTAGGCTTTTCAAATGTATGTTTATGGCATGCAGAGCCTATTTGTGGGAAGTGCTTTAAAAGGAGAAAAGTAAATGTATTAGTTTGTATTTGATTGCAACAGAGAAAGACTGCTGATGGAATTAGCAATCCAAGGAAATAGCTAGGATTTCAAAGAAATAAAAATTAACTATATTTATCATAAAATAATACTAATTTCATTTATGACCTATACATTTATATTTCTATGTGTATTTATTTGTGTTTGCAAGTTGCAAGTTCAACATTAATAATGGATTTTGACCAAAAATGCATACACAGAGTATTTTTAAATTAACTATATTATCATGGTCTTGCAATAAGTGTAACAACCAAAACTGCAGGAAAAGAAGCTACGAGTTTACCAAGAATTAGAGAATGAAATCAGAGAAAAAAAAGGATTCTTGTCTCTTCCATCACCTGTCCCTTACCATCACATGGGCTCACACTTAGATCCAGTCACGAAATGTAGTAGTGCACAGCCACCGTACAAACAACATATCTGCATCTAATCTGAATACAAAGTGTTTTCCCATAGGTTTGATCATGTCTGTGTTTGGATTAGTATTTTCAAGTCCTTAAAATTTTAACAGCTCTAGACTCAAGTTTTCTTCATGTTCTTTTCCCTTCAATATTTTAGCCATTTTCTTTATCTGCCTTACTGAGAATTTTGGCCTACATCAAAGCCATTCTAGAGAAATACCAAATCATGTGCTTAATTGAATTACATAAATTGTCCAGGTAAAGTCATATGTGATATTTGTTTATATGCCTAAGATCTAGGCTGTGAGAAAGCATTTTTATAGCTAAAGGCAGCATTTTATACCTATAGGCAGCACTAGCCTCATCACTGCCTTTTAAACTCAAAAGATTTTATTGTCAGGTGAGCAGAATTAGACTGATATTGGGTATTTCTGAGAATGTCATCTCACATTTTCTGTAGCCACAGGTACACCCACAATGATCTAATACCCACAAAATAAAAAGGATAATCACTAGGATTTATTATATAAATTGTTCGGTGTTTGTGCTTGACATTCTAGCCAATTTCTGAAGACAATTCCACTCACTTATAATGGAACTGATCGAGGGGACTGAACTAAGTAAGAATAGTATATATTGCTTTACGCAAAGACTAATAAAAATCCACAGTAGTAAAACTCACACAGGCCTTTTACAAGTTTGTTACAAGCAAATTTAGGTGTTTCTTTCTTTGTAGTGCCAAGAAAGCACCAGAACTGCAAAATCATTTCTAGATTTGCTTGATACTGTAATTCACTCATGGTGACTGCTCTGTCATTTTCAGCCATTCCATGACCGTGCATTTTTATCTCTCCCTGTTCCTTTGAAGAGCACTGTTGTGGTTTAACCCCAGCCAGCAACTAAGCACCATGCAGCTGCTCACTCACTTCCCCCCCACCCAGTGGGATGGGGGAGAAAATCGGGAAAAGAACTAAAACTCGTGGGTTGAGATAAGAATGGTTTAATAGAACAGAAAAGAAGAAACTAAGAATGATAATGATAACACTAATGAAATGACAACAGTAATGATAAAAGGATTGGAATATACAAGTGATGCACAACGCAATTGCTCACCACCCGCCAATCAATGCCCAGTTAGTCCCCGAACAGCGATCCCCCACTCCCCCCAGTTTATATACATCACATGATATGGAATACCCCTGTTGGCCACTTTGGTTCAGCTGCCCTGGCTGTGTCCCCTCCCAGCTTCTTGTGCCCCTCCAGCCTCCTTGCTGGCTGGGCATGAGAAGCTGAAAACTCCTTGACTTTAGACTAAACGTTACCTAGCAACAGCTGAAAACATCAGTGTGTTATCAACATTCTTCTCATACTGAACCCAAAACATAACACACTACCAGCTACTAGAGAGAAAATTAACTCTATCCCAGCTGAAACCAGGACAAGCACAAAACGTAATAGCATTAAGATGCTTGAGAGGGGACCATACTTGATACTATAATGCAGGTAAATAATGATATCACATGCTACTTTGTTTATCATCCCTTTATACATGCCATAAAAATGTATATAACTACAAAGGAGTTAATAGTCTGCCATTCAGTAATTCAGCAGTGACAAATGATTCTAAACAGTTAATCGGTAGATAAAGGGAAGGTCTGTAAGAGTATGACAATAAGGAACTGAAAAAAGGGTCAGTCATGGAAGCATGAAAAAAAAGAATAAAAATATGAGTGAGTCTCAGAAGTGGCTCTAATTCATTTCACAAAGTTTTTTCTTTGATAGGGAATCAGTTAATTTTCATAGCAATGAACTATTTACCATATTTAGAAAGCATACCAGATATGTAAAGTTTCAATCTACATACATAGTTTAAACTTATTCTGTTTGTAATTATTTTGAAAATTCTCCATGTCATTTCATGCAAGCACAGGCATTCCTGTGCTTGCACCAGTGACATCAATTTGTTTAGGCTGCTTGCAGTCTCATTAAACATCTGTGACTAAACAGCTTTCTATCCCTTCCCTTCTTGTGATGTTCATTTCTATTTGAATTAAGTTCTCATTCCTAAAATTAGTTTGTCATAGGTTCTTCCTAAACTCACTTACAAAACAACCTCATACCTAGTAATTCTTAAGTTGCAACCATTTTCCCTACCTCTATCAACCCATTAGATATGAGAGACCTCAACTCATTTGTTCAAACATCAGCACCTAGGACCATACCCTTTCAACATCTAAGATATTTGCATGGGACTGGTAGCTATGACACAGGAGCTATGGGAAAACTGTGAGCTTCCAGCTGGAGGCCAGGCAGAATATTCTAGGATGGTGCAGCTCTAACCTTGGAGAGAGTCCCACTCCACCAGACCTTTACCATCTGTGTTACAATTATATTCCCCTTCTCACACTAAGTATGAATTGCATATATGCCAGCATCAAGCCTCTCACAACTCACCAGAAGCAGCAGTGCATGCCAGGAGAGGAAGCATAATGCCCTCGCCTGCTGAGATCCCCACCAGCTAAAAGCTTAGAGCTGCCACTGCTCTGGGGCATCTCAAATACCTATTGCCAACTGAATCAAGGCCAAACAGTCCATGTTACGGTTGGCCCACCTTGTCTTCCTAACACCTCTCATTAGAGTATGTTTTCGCCTGCTCATCTACCTTTGGCCTCTAATTTTGTTCAAGGTATATGCCCTAATTGAATCACAATCTAAGACCCCATAGTGTTATGTCCCGAGTCTCACCCTGAGTTTCTTTCTACTCAGAACAAATGAGAAACGGCCTTGTAAATTGTATGTCCAGCTGGAAATCTTCATCAAAACTTAGAAAGACTATTTTTTCAGCAATCTATGAGAAATACATATTCCTCTGAAATAATGCATATTACTTTATTAACAATTAAATATTATGTGCTAATAGACAGATTCATTTTAGAGAAATTTGGTCATGTTCCAGCTCTCAGTCTTAAATTTCTTATTCTGCATCATTGCGTTCACTTTTTGTTAAGGGATTTGCTGCCTTTTCAAAATAGATATGCTATTCTGTTCATAGTATTGCGTATCTGATTGCACCTACAGTATTAAGGTGGCCAAAATGAACACAGAAACTCCCTTCAACTAAATTCAGTCTGAAATATTCTTCAGAAAGATGAATACTACAGTAGAATATGTTGGAAATTGAGTAATGCATTTTAAAATAAACTTGAGAAGATTTACTTTGTATTACAAAGCTGTTGAATGTACTGTCTAATACCATTTCATGATGACTTTGATACGTTTTCCTTGAATACCAACAGCTTCCAGATGAGTTACATGCTGATCCTGGGGAGAAAGTGAGTCAAGGGAAAGAAAGAACTTTAAAGAGAAATGAGGGAACTAATTCTGCTGCTGTTAAAAACACACACAAGGCAGGAAGGAGAATGTGAAAGCATTTGATAATGAAATCTTCCCATTAGTAATTTACAGGAGTAATTTTAAAATTATTTTAATTACAAATATTATGTTGATAACAGACTGGATTCACTGCATCCTGGTTGTTCATTAATTGAATAACAACAGTAACTGAATGGAGTTGTATAGTTACCCTACAAAAATGCCTCAAGTTTCAACTTACTACTTCATCAGTAAGAAACTGTCACGCAGTGCTATGGATTCTCATCCCATATATCAAAAAGTAACTCTAAATGCCAAGACGTGCAAGACATGCAATACTTTGAGTCAATATTCTCAATGAATATTCTGAAACAATTCACTCCGACAATTTATGCACCACCATGTTACAGAAACACGTAGATGAAATACAAAGATGTAACGGACGCATAAAATTTTTAGTGTGGAGTACCTGCATGAACAGTGCTATATGAACATGACCTAACTTTCATTCTTTAAATAGACATTAAATAATCAGAAGGATGTAGCAGAGCCAAAAAGGAAGAGGTGAACTTTGGCATTTCCTATTGCTTCCTGTAGGAGTTTTAACGCATATCTTCTTTCAAGCATCTTTCTTTGTGAAAGCATCCTTTTGCATTAACATAGCATGATAACAATTGGCATTCTCTTCTGTAACACTAATGACCCTATTTTATCTTGATGATACAAAACAGCTTTAATCAGAGTAGAAACCAGCTTTTTGCGTAACAGAGAACAGAGGACAGTACTGAATATTAACTTAAAAAGTTAACTGAAACATCAGCTCTTTAGAGTAATACGCAGTGACAGTCTTTGCCATCCCTCTGCTGCTGAGTTTCTTTCTGGTTGAACAAATCTAGTCGTCTTTAAAAGATACAAGTAAAACAGGCCTGGAGATAGGAAATGCATTTCTCCAGTGAGGAAAGAAGAAACAAGCTGAAATAATGCAAGTTTTCCCATAAGAACCTACCCACTTTCTGAGCTGATTACTTCTACTCAGGCAGATAGGCAGGGTTTCCTGTGGCAAGAGTAAGGGCCTGTTAACCCCAAAGTCATGCTTACAGTGAGGAGAGGTAAACACTGATAAAACACATAGTGTTTTTTCAATAGAAATAAAGCATATACCAAAAAGAATTAAGAAGCAGCTGGCTAGCTGAGGGATCTTGGAAAGAAGCATTTGGTGGGGAATCAAACAAGGCTGTTTTGAGTGAGATTCCACAGGAATTAGCAAGGCCCAATGCTATTTGTCATTTTCACCAGTAATCTGGAGGCAAATACAAAAACACTGCTTGTAATGTTTGCAGATAGACAGACTGGTGGAAAGCTAAAGAATGATCAGTCCAGGTTGGTTACAGCAAGAAGCCTCCCCTGCTTTTCCACAGGAGCCCCACTGGTGGCTAAGGTCATGTTTTTCAAAAAACTAGCCCAACAAGTAAAATTCATTTTAATCTAAGCAAATACAGAGTTGCACATGAAAGATCAAGGAATGAAATCAGTAACTAACATCTGGGGGAATCCTGACTCAGGAAAGAAATCAAGGATTGTTAAGGACACACTGAAAACAAGCGCTAGATGTTGTGCTGTGATTACCTGAGTTAATATGATTTTTGGAACAAGCCAAGAGCTGGGAACAGTAGGAAAAAACTAGCACTACCTCTTAATATACGTAATAGTGAGAATGGAATGCTGTGTGGAGGTGTGGTATTCATATTTCAAAAAAAATGTTGAAAAACTGGAATGTGTGGGGCAAAAGTCATTGAAATAATAATAGAGATGCTTAAAATTAGAAGGCATAAAAAGCTTTATCTGTTTAATGTATCAACAGGAAAACTGAGGGACATTTTCCATGGAGAACACATGAACTTCCAAAGAGGAATATGTTTCCCATTAAAAAGCAGAGGAAAAACTCAAGTGTGAAAGTTGAAGCCAGACAAGTTCAAATTATGAAACAAGTCTCCAACAAAAAGGGCAATTAATCATGATAATCAAATTACTGAGGGAAAAAAAAAGGTGGATTCTCTGCCTGTTGCTGATCAAGAAAGGAAGATATCAGTTGGCCAAATGAAAGTTACTGCACCCAAACATATGCAAAAATCTAACAACTTTAAAACCTAGAAACTGTTCAGGAAAGAAAACTGTCAGAAAAGACTGCTGGAACAGAAATAAGGATTTCTATTAGTCAGTATTCAGACCCTTAGGCCGTACTATATTTCACAACACTATAGTAAAGAATGCCGTAGCACCAGAAAAATAAGCATCTGACTCCCGATCATGATCTAAAGAATTCATGTTTTACTGTCATTGTTTTTCTGAGTATCCAACACTCTTTCACTGCTATAACGCCTCTCCCCCCACCAAGTGAAGAGATTCATTAGTAAGCACATGCTGCTTTGCAAATAATGAATTTTACCATCTGTGAGGATTTCTGAAATATTTTCTTTTGTCGGAAAAGAAAGATTTTATTTCAAAGCATTTCTGAAGGGAAAAGAGATTGAAATTAAAGAAGCTTTACAATGAAAACACTTTTTAGTATTTATGGATTTTTTTTTTCTTTCTCTGTATCTTTCTATATTTCTACACTTGGAAAATTCAACATGGACAAAACCAATTAAAAAAACAAATTTGGATTAAAAATTTTGCTTGAATCCAGTAAATAAAATAGTCCAATAAACTTCCAAGCACTATTTTTTCCAGAACTTCAGAAAATAAACAATGAAAATATCATCTTCAGGTAGCCTTTAAATACTCTTTCCTGAAATAGAGCTGAAGTAACATGACTGATAATGCAGCAAGCCTATGCTGGATGCCTTCATTTAGACTATATTATTTAGTGTATCATGCTGGTTTGATTCAGCCTATTGGTAATAAAATTTTCTGACACCAAAAATAAGTTTCAAAAAGAGGTGTTTCTTACGAATTGCAGAGAATAGCTCTGCTTCCAGAAGTGCAGAGTCAGAGAGTCAGGAATAGTTAGCCTGTATATTACACCCCCTGCAAACACAGCCTGAGAGTAAGAGGGAAATAGACCTCCTCTTCTGTTTCTTTTCACCTCTATCTTTAAGAGTGAAGAAACAGGTCTATAAAAGGAGAGGAAAATAATTTGTATTGAAATTCACAGAACATAAACTCAACAACGATTCTGTAAATAAGGAACTACAATTATACTTAATGTATATCCTTTTCTTCTTTCCTTTTTTTTCATATAGGACATACTCATGGAATGCTTGTTTAATTCATAACATTCCTGAACAGAGTCTGAAAGTTCTGTACTTACATTCATAATAATTTCAAAGGCATTGCAATGTATTCTGTAATTATAGCAATCTTGCGCATAGCTGCAGTCTGTATTACTCAAGGTTTCATTCTGCTAGACATTTTTTCATTTGACATTGAAGCAATTGAAAATTCACTGACGCACAGAACTGCTCCATCTTTGAAGAGCTGCAGACTTGTTTATATAAAAATGATTCTAGGAACAGCAAGTCTGCCTGCAGTTCCTGTAAAACTGCTATGACACGCCACGTGATTGTTGTCAAACCACAACCATCATATGTACTATAGACTCAGTTTAATCCATTTCAGAATGAAGGATTTATAACTTCATTTCTGCACTCCACAAACTGCACATTAGATCTTTCCCATTGAGCTTCAGAGTAAAAGAATAGCAAAGCCTGACTCATAGCCTTGAAAAAAACATGACCCTGCCTTGGGGAAAAAGTACAGACAATCTCTACAAGATCTGAGCTGACACCAAGCAGGAGAAAGTTGGCATGGCTAAACAGTAAGAATTTATATCGGTTGCCGTTACCACAGCTTTTGCTTGTATAGTATGTGATATGGAGCTATCCGTGACTAACTTTGCACGAGGTACAAACAGTCCTGATGCATTTTGCATTCCAAGCTCTCATACCGTCAACAGTTGTTCATAGCAGAGCTGCTCACCCTCCTGAGGGGGGAGTGAGCCGCAGCCTTCCCCAGGCACTCCTGTCACATACCTGGGTGTGCGTACATGTGCCCTATCCTGCAACTGAATTTTTGCCAGTGGCACAGTTGGCTGCACACAGATACCTCACAGTGTTGTGAACTGATATATCATGCCTGAGGGGCTCTTGGGGATCATGCTGTCAGTTGCTTGAACAAGTCACAAAAGCTGTGGTTCCAAGTCCAAGGTCCTTTTAAGAGGGAAGGTGACAGAGGGCAGCTGATCACAGGCTGCTTGCTGCCCACTGGAAACGCTCCTCCAGCATTTCCTCTAGGACACAGCAAAAAATAAGGGGGGAAATTTCCCTTCTACCTCCAGACAGAACAATCAAGTATTGTTACAATGCATTTCACAAAACTCTTCTCCAGTCCAAATAAGGAAAAATTACTTATTTCTGTACACCATATGCCATACCAACATGGGATAGTCCACAGGCTGGTCAGCAGGTAGGCTGATAAGAGCATTGCAGGTGTTTTGCACTCTAATGTTACTGTGTATAAAGATGAAACCCCAAGCTACAATGCTACCAGTGAAGACAGCTACATGGCAAGGGATATGTAATCATACTACTACCCTATACCCAGCTTCCCTAACTCCAGAGGTGCACTCCACAGTTCCAGCTGTGCAGGCTCTGGCAGTTGAGATTGCATGCATACTGCAGACTGCTTTCAAAACCCTAAATTTGCCACCAACCCACGTTACTTTGAAAAGTCATAACAGATTTGCTAGGTTTTTCTACAGCATTAATATAATTTTCTTTGAAGGTCCTTTATAACCACAGTTGTCAGCTGTTCAGCTATCACTTTCATTACATCATTATGTTATGGGCCATTAACACAAGGTTTCTTTATCGCCTCATTTGCACATTTTAAAGTTCATGATGTATTATACCTCTTTAGTACAATGCAACCATTTTTAATATGTTCAACTAAAAACTGCCCTTAAGGCCACAAACTTATTAATCACTGCTTCCCACCCTCACCCCACTTCCCCCAATGTTTTGTTTAAAAAATGTCTTTACTAAAAATCTATGCAATAGTTCCTGTCTGCATATGTGGCTTGTTAGTAAAGCAAAGATTAATAAAAATGCATCTCCTCTAAGAAACAGATATTGCAAACAGCTGTGAAAATTTACATTTATATTCATTAAAAAAAGCATCAGAAAAATTGTAAAATCTGGACAGGTAAGTAATTCCTACTTGTCTGTGTACATCTCTGATATCTATGAATTCTCTCCTGGACTGTTATTCCTACAAAGTTTGTCTGAAAACGAAATCAGGGAAGCACTAATTCAGAAGTTGGTGCTTCACATAATTAGCATAAATCTCACTATAGATAGATAGATACTTCATACACTAAAAAATAACTATTTTCTGTACTGGTCTAAACAAGCTCCATTCTTTAGGATATAATGTGGTAGGTACATTATCCACCTTACATAGTTTGATTTGTAACACAATGTATATATATATCAAGGTAATTTTGCAAAATCAGTATGTATCCAAAAAAACCAGATGTATCCAAAATAGTAATTTGTAAACTAGCAAGAGATAGTTCTACATAACATGTATCTGAAGATGAAACTCATAGAAAAGCCACATCAATAGAGTGAGCATAAGCTACTGTGTATTACATACTAACAATATGAATTAGTCACCCTTTCATGTATTCATCTAGATATGCGTACAGTTCTATAATGTGTATATGTGCATATGTGTGTTTGGTTTTGTGTCCAGGTCACTATTCTCTTTGTTTCCCTTTACTCTTTCTACCTCAGACATACCCTTTTCCAGTATTTCGACAGTCCAATACCTTGATCTACAGAAAAAGCTTGTCTTTCATCCTTCCTCTACGCTGCTAATAGTTTTCTGTGCCATCATAAGCACTTAACTCTGGTTTTCCCTTTTTCTGTATAACAGTAGCTGTTTGCAATGATAAACACAATTAGGAAAAACATATAGTACAGCATACATTTCACACCAAGATATGAGTTTGGGGCAAGTCACTTCACAAACGGATTTTCATTTTATTTTGTACTTGTTCCAAAGAAGGTTCTAGTAGTATGGAACAAAAAAGAACCTAAGGAGCTCAATTTTTTTTACTGCTTTAATTTCTTCATTTTAAAAGGGATATTAACACTTGGGTGTTTTTCTCTTTCCCAGAAGGTATTAACAATGATGGCATTTGTTCACATTCTAGAGAACAGGCATTTGCATGAGATTTCCATACTGGTAAGGGCCAACCTACTATCCTGGTTTTGAACATCACGTTCTTGTTTGCTTGCTTGTGGTTGGAACAAAGACATTGTATGTGGAAAGATGGAACTACAGAGTATTTGAAACAATGTCAGTAATTTTAATCGGGCATTTGAGAATATCACTGTTCCGTGTCATTCAAAAAGACAGAGATCCAAAGACTGAACCTCCTTATGTTCAAAATCCATCCACTAAATTTGACCTGCACTCAACTTTTATTTGTAAAGCTTATCAGATTAAGGTAAAAAAAATCCTATTTTTAAAAGCATGGGTTAAATTAGTATGCCAAAGTATTTTTATGCATTGGACCACAGTTCTTCAAATGAGATTTTCCCTAACCAAATATTAAAGTCCTAGAGCAAGTTTTGCTGTATAAATGATTAGCTACAACAAATGTGCAGCAAAACACAGATGCCAAAGGTCTAATTTTGTTCAGTTTTGCAAACAAACCATTTCTGGCTATTAAGAAAATACGATGAATCAATGTGTTCTTATATGATAACATGAACTAGATGAAACAAAAATTCAGGTTGCTTACATACTACAGTCTGAGTAAAACAAGCAACAGCAGCAATCAGAAATAATTTAACTTTCATTCAAAAAGTTCCCTGGCATACTGTTCAGTAGAAAAGAATTGGAAAAAAAAATTTAAAGTCAATACATTTCTTTAGCAGTTAGTTTTATATATTACATGCTTTATTAGAAAATCAGAGGTCAGATAAAACTCATTCACAGGTGGGTTCTGTCAACTACCAACTCCATCATTCATATGTTGTTCATGTGGCTTATGTCATCACCGACATCATCTTGAGGAGTTAAAGTTTATGTTGCAATATAAAGTAAGTTCACGAGCAGAGGGATGGGCGGCAGGACAGTCGGTATTTTTTTATTTTTTTAAAAACAGACTAAGGTTTGTATTCTTACCTGTAAACCACTGTTTATGTAGTTATTTCAGGGACTCCTGTTGTGGCAAGATCAGATCTAAATGTCTTTATATAGCAATATTTTCTTCTGGTTTGTATTTTAACCTCCTGCTGTTTCGACAGTTTCCTTTCAACTTTTTATTACCACACCACCTGTGTTCTACACTAAAATGCTCAGGATCAATGCTCATTCATGAGCACCATTGTATGTAAAGTGCAGAAGCAAAAACGAAATACAGAGGCATGAGTAACTTTAGAGAAGTTAATACATTCTAAGCTGTCATACTGTGTAGTGCTAGATGGGATATCAATGCAAGCTTACTTCAATACTGACAGCACATTATAAATACTACATCCTTACAACAGTTTGTGTCCCCAGGCAAAGATAAGAAGAGATTAGATATCACCTACATGGACAAAAAAGGATATGCCAATGAGATTATCATACCTGCGTCTGGCTGTAATAGCATTTTGATGACTAGCTTGTGATTGCCTGAGACTGCCAAGTTATAGGAAAACCACACGATCATTAACATTACCCAAAACTATTCCCGATCCCTTGGAATTTTATGAGATTCAGAGCAAAGTACTTTGCATACATTAGCTTAGAGGTGGATGTTTGTTCAGGTGCCAAATTCTAACACCTAGCTGCTAATTTGCATCATCAAACTAACCCAGCTCTAGAGGAGTGTGAAATCCTTAGCATCCAGTAAAATGTCTGAGGCAGCTACATTCCTGTTCCCAAGTATGTATATAGCTACCTAAATCTGTACAATACTCACTGGTCATCTAATACTTAGACCCCAACAGGATGTATGAATTCCCCAATGTCCTCCATATAGCACCTGCTCCAGTGGATGCAGTCAAAATATGTCTAACTTTCAGAGACCGAACTGAGGGCTATTTTAATCAAAGCTTGAGTTTGGAAAAGCTGATAAAGTTGCTCTCTTGGGAAGTGAGACAGATTTAAATGCCCATAGTGGAGAAGGGATTTGAAGCCAGATCTCCAACTTCCCCAGAGACAGCTTATCCTCTAAGTTACTAGCCTTGCAGTCTGAACTCCTCTTCTTGAGCTTTCACCTGGCTGTAATAATCAAATACATGCTGAGCTATACAACACACAAGAACTGCTCTCCAGCTAAAGGTTTAAACAACTCATATAGGAGACTGAAGATTTGTATTTCGTTCCCAGGGTGCAATTTATCTCTCAAACAAAAAGGAGCAGATTGCATCACGAACTCTTTTAGCCCGCTCCTTACAGCTTCATGCTTAGGACATTTTATGGGGAGGTAGACTGCAATTATTTTTCCACTCTGACTATCTGGACTTGGTGTGAAGTCACCACCTCTTATTCCAAGACAGAAAAATAAATGGTTAAATGCAAAGGCATGAGTCTCTGAAGAGAGAGACATCTAACTCAGCTGGGGGAAGGAGTCTGAGGTACTTTAAGTTGTACCTTTCTTTATGTCAGTTTGGTTTTGTTTTGAAGGTTTTTTTGTAGTTTAAGAAGCTCCTTGTTCAATATGCTGGACTCCATCAAATACATTTTATTCTTCCATGTGCCTAGAATTTAATTTGACATTATTAATTCTACAGGGTA
>VYZV01005578.1:0-16899 GCA_013401275.1 Pandion haliaetus | reverse complement strand
TTTTTTTTTTTTTTTTTTTTTACAGTGGCTTTTAAAAGTAATTGTATCCTTAGACTTGTTTCCATACTTCTGGCATCTGGTGAGGTTACTATGGCCCTCACTCCTTCATGAGAATAAATAACTTTTCCAGTCCCTCACTGGTCATGCGTGGGCCAATTTCTCAGGGTATATGTATAGAGTAAAAACAAGAAATGGATTAATTTCTAAACAAGAAAACTTTTCTGAAAATGCAGACTATTATTCAGGGAAATGCTACAAAACTATTATTTAAGTATTTCAGGGATGTTCTTTAATGTGAGCAGAGATGGCCTCAAGAAATGTGCTATGGAAACAAATCTCTTTAGACAAATAAATTACTAAAATTTTAAAACACAACTCTCAAGTAAATAGTCTAAACCTCTCTGTCTCTTCTGTAATGTATGCACATGCCATTTTTCTCTTTTCATTTGTATTCTCTATTTCCTTAAGAGAAATAAAATCAAATGTAAAAGGCTTGAGCATTACAGGCAATATTTGTGTAAGCCAGACAGAATTTAGTTGCCTAAAAATGCCAAGATGATAACTGTACCTGTTTCATTGTCTGAGAACTGGCTCTATTGCAGTAGTGAAATTCACATCAGTCTAAACTCATTTCACATCAGTCCAAAGCAAGATCATTATTTAAGGATCTTTGGTATAATAGGACAGTAAGAGGTCTGTACCGTAACACTGCAATGTGAACATGAATATTTAATCTTACCAATCCTTGTCATACCACATTATTAATACATTCATTAGCAATGATTTTCACAAAGGACATTGCTCTGTTGAGGTTTTGATACTTTTCCAAATGAAGCAGGTTGTTTTTATAGGTCACAAGGTGTTTTTACAGTGACCCACTTACCGATTTTGATGTCTAAATCAAAAACTTTAGTAAAACAAACCTGAAAAGCTCTAGCACCAATACCTAGAAGAACTAGAAGATAAGAAAACAAAATGGAAAAGAAAAACATCAGCAATAAGGACAGCAATGCTCATAAAATGTTTATTTTCTAAGCAAGCTAGTTCTTTATTTTCTGTTGAGTTTAACCAACTTAAAGTTGAGTTTGAATAAAGTTCTGAATCAGTCAGTGGAACTGTAAGCCAAAGAGTACAGTTGTACTGTAAAGCAACACAATGCCTTTGGTGACCCAACAGTATTAAAATTAATTGTATTACTTCAAAGTACTTTTGATTGCAGATAGAATTGTACAACGGTGGTACTTGAGCTACAAAGAGTAATTAAACTTTGAAGAAAATTTCAAGCAATATCTTTGTCAACACAAAGTGGATGCAGACAAATGTTTGTATTTGCTGTATTCCCTCTTTCATTTGAAATGGAATGAACAAAGTTGTTACTAAAATTTATTAAGCAGTGTGCATTAAAAACAAAAAAAATTTAGTTTACTAACTTCATAGAGATGCAGCCTTGCTGAGCTTTTCTGTCTGCTTTTTTGTGGAAGGGCTGGTAGCCACTACATTATTAACTGACCACAGAGCAATTCCATAATTTGAGTATCTTTGTCTTAGTCTTGTATTTTCTTCTCAGATAAATTGAAAAAATAAAAAGAATAGAAATTTTACAGAGCTTAAAAGAACCTTTAGGGAGATAGAGAAATGCCTTTCTCAGTCTGATTTATATGCTTCATTAAATTATAATCAATGGATAATCATCTTACTGTGTAGAAGTGTGCATTCTATTTTTTTCAGCTCATGTAGTTTATGCTATGAATAAGTAAAGAAACAAGCCAGTTAGCTTGAAAAGTAGATGCTATACACTATACATGGTGATGGTTTACATACTGTTCTCCTAAGCCCAGTACTGCACAGCACGCTGGAATCATTTGTTACTTCTACTCTGGGAAGTAACTTACCTTATATATTATTACACAGGGTTGATTTAAAATGCTCTTCTTCATTAAAAATGTTATTTTAAACAGGAAGCACAAGTCAACTCAGGAATCTGAAGTGTCTGGGAATGGTGGTTTTGGCTGCAGCTCTTTTGAAAAGGCACATTTGCTTAATGAAGGGGTAGTACTTGGAGGCACAAATGGGAGGTTCCAACCACTTCATATATCTGACTAAGGGAAGTCCAACAGGTGGATTTATGGGGGTTTTCTGCTAAGTGAAAGAAATTTCAATATCCTTCTGCTTGGTGGTTTTGGGGTGTTTGTTTTGGGTTTTGGGTTTTTTTTGGTGAAACATGAACATTTCATAGCTTGGACAATTTTCAAATTGGACAATTTCCAAGTGTTTCAAATTGTTTCAGGCAAAGATGATCTTCTAACATCCTTCTGGGGGAAAAGTTGGTTACATTTTCTAGATTAATTTAATGTACCTTCTATAAAACTTCTAGTACAATTAAATAAAAACTTCTTTTTAAATTACTATTCCAACTTTTTAAATACATATTTTGGAGTAATGTGGAGAATTTTAATTAAATTGTAGAAAACTTCATGAAATTCAAGAAGGACAAATGCAAACTCCTGCATCTGGAAAGGAATAACCTCTTGCAACGATAACTGTTGGGGTCCACCTGCTTGGGGAGCAGCTCTGCAGAAAAGGACCTGGGCATCTTGGTAGACAGGGATCTTGCCCTGGCAGCAAAGGCAGCCAGTAGCATGGTAGGTGGGATGAACAGAAGCACAGGACCTGCTGATCGAGTGGAGTCATTATCCTCCTTCACTCGGCATGCATTAGACCACATCTACAATACTGCATCCAGTTTTAGGGACCCCAGTACAAAAAAAACCCTGATAACTGGGGCAAGGTCAGCACTCCTAGAATACCAGGATGGTCAGGGGTGGCCAAGGGAAGAGGGAGGACTTGTTCAGCCTGGAAAAGATACGACTTTGGGGGACCTAACAGCAACTTTCCTGTACTTATAAGGGGGCTACCGAGAAGATGGAGGCAGGCTTTTCACAGTGGTGTGTGGTGGAAGGGCAAGGGACAATGTGCATAAAATGGAAATACGAGGTTCTGAGTGGGTATAAGCAAATGCTTTTCAACCATGAGGACAGTCAAGCAGTGCCCATCCTTGGAGGGCTTTATGACCAGACTGGATAAAGCCCCAGGCGACTTGATCTGACTTCATGGCTGACCCTGCAGAAGGTTGGATTAGATTGCCTCCTGGGATCCTTTCCAACTTGAATTATTTTGAGTCTATGATTCAAAAAAATACCAAATCATATAAAACCGAAAAATCAGATCATACCAAAAGTATAACTTCTTTGAAACTTCCTTTACACAATTGTGTTAAAAATTTCGATCAGTTCTAAGCTCTTTGATTCAGATAAATATAAACCGGCCTTAGCAAACAGTTGACACAAACTGTTTAGTTAATAATGGGTCACGAGTCACAGAGGTTCATATGGGAAACTGTGTGTGTTGATATACTCCCTAAGAAATTAATGTAATTTCTTATTTCCTACTAATCTGATTGACTCATAAATTAGTCCATTACCATCACGTTAATGAACAGAGTGAAACAAGCTATGCAATCCAGAGCTAGAATTTTAGAGGTGCGGCAGAGAAAGAAAATCAAAGGCAGAAAAATGACAAAACAGTGCCTTAACTAGGAACATTTTCTCATGAATATGACAATAGAAAATCAAATAACTGATAAGTAACAGGTGCCTGAAAGCTGTGTTTTCCCCTTGAATTACATCCAATGTTCTTGCTACCATTGGAAGAAGAGATGCAGTCATTTGATGGGAATAGGAAAGCCTTGCATTTGTATGCTGGTCTACAGAAAATCAAATCTGATTCTCTCTTCCAAAAGAGTATGATACCCATTCCTTTTATCCACAGCACTTACTATTAAAGCACATTCTTCATTTCTTTTCATTGCAAGCACGTGATAAACATAATTCTCATTACATTTTAGTGAAGATAGTGGAAAGGTCCGAAGGGAAGTTAATTAGAGATATCATCATAATACAGAAACAGGAAAAGTTGAAAAAGCATGATGAGCCTTTTCAATTTCAGCAATGAAATCTTAGGCAGGACAAGCTTTCTTATAACTCCCAAATCCACTGGTGATCACACAATGTAATAAAATACCTTCTCATTAAAATTAAAAGCATCAAATAATGGCGGCAGTATTGAACCCGATAATACATGCCCTGTTGAAAAGTTAGCATTTAAGCATGTAAAAACCCAATCTTCTTTTGATGTCTTGGTATACTGCTAGCTGAAACTACTAAGTTCACTTGTACATGGTATCAAATCAGGGACAAACACAGAGTGTTTACTTTCTTTCACAACTCACTGACTAGGCGAGCAAAGATAAATGCCAAATGAATAGGAAAATGGTAAACATGCAACTAGTGATTTATTTTAGTTCTGTTTGAGCTGATTAATGCAAGAAATAATTATCTAGAGCTGGGACTTCGGACTTAGCAAGCGTGTGGCATATGACCACATACATGGGTTTCTATTCATACTTCATTCATGCCGGAATATTAGTGCTGGCACACAGGTACCATGTAAGTCAGTGATATAATTAGTAAGCAGAAGAATGCCAAGTTCAAGGCAATGCTTGCCTGTTCCCTGCATGCTTCCACATGTTATCTTGATGGAGAAAAGAGGCAGGAAGGAGTGAAGAGGAATGCTATGGTTAACAAACATGTCCTTTTTAACTGATCACTTTGGTCATTCATTTTCCCACATCCCATTGATCATGTCTGAGAATTATTATATATGGGGGAAACTCAAGATAACCATCCAAATCTTAGCTGGGCAAACTTTTCTGTGGTTCTTAAATATTGCTGCTTAAAGCAGAAGGTTAAAAAATATATTCTTCACATGTGAAAAGCAGATGTATTTAATCAAGCATATTCCAACTTTGGACTCACTCAGAATCAAAGTACCAGAAGGAGAAGCAGCAGCAGAACAGAGAACAATAGACAAAGTGCCACCAGACTGCTTTCCAGGTTGGCATCAGGAATGAGGAATCAAGACTGACAGCTTCAGAAATAGCTTCTTTGACTCCTGACAGTCTGCAAACCCCAAGTTTAGGTGGGGGTTCAGGTTTTCTCTTACGTTATTATCATTAGCCACAAACACACTTTCATTGTAACATAGCTCATATCTGGTGTATGCAACCCAAACAAGGGTGTGGACCATGTTGATAAGAGTTTGACTTACCATATTTAGGTTTATCTTCAAACCTTCATATTCTCTCAATGCATTAATATCCTTACTTCTCACAATAAACCAGCACAAGGTACCTATGGTGTTCAAACTTTTTTCTCACATATGCCATGGGGTAAATGCCTGCGAACTTCAGTAACAGTCACGCCAATCAGCTCTGGCAAGCTGCAGTTACTGCCCACCCACAGATAAGCGGTGACTGTTGTTTGCAAACCTTGGCTCCCTATGCTTCCTGCATCATCAGCACCCAGCCAACTCTCTGCAGATGCTCTGGTCATCTGGATCTTCTCTGGACACATCCCAGAGGAGAGGAGCAGGAGCATAAACTGTAAGCCCATGCTGCAGAACTGCTCAGATGCCAGCATGGGCTGCCTGGCTCGCCCACTAGTGGACAGCCACTGCCACAAGGTTGTTACACTAGACCCTTTGTATGCATGACTGCAAGCTAATTACGGGCTGAAGTTAGCAAAGGGTTTTTGTCAGTAAGTCAAATACCATTTTCTAAGGGATGTATGTAATCCAGGAGGTGTAATGATACAGGCCCATCCTGAAGAATATCCAGCTATTAGACAAACGAGTGAGTGAGCTGTGAGTTCAGGAATAGCTGCTTTACAAGTTGTACTCTGCCTTTCTGCATTAGTGGACTTTGAATTGCATTGCTAGTGATACTGTCACTGCTCAGCTTACAAAACATGCAATACTTATAGTTTTTTCCATATTTTCACACTTTACATAATATTATCTTGAGATTCCAATAATTGACCTTGATATGGCACTTGCTAGGAAGGTGTATGTACTGGAAGACAAAATGTTTCTTAATTAATTTATTTGTTTTTCATTGTGCCTTCATTCTTCAGAGCAGGCAAACAGGAATCGTCCATGCAATGGTTCCAGCACAGGCTGGGAGCCAAGCCCCTTAGAACAGCTCATCTCCATCCTTCAAAAAAATCCCAGCAGTAACTGACTTGCAGATCTCCACTTCTGCACTAACATTTTACCATTTGGTGAGACGATGATTAAAGAAACAAACCTCTTTTTTCCTGTATTTGTAGATTTCTCCGTTGTTCAACACCATTGATGAACCAGAGGTTTTTGAGGGTCTTTTTGTCTTTCCTTGTTTATGCTAATCAGAAAAAAACGAAGAGCACTTTTTAGAGCTATACACCCTGATCAGAAAGAAATACACATTGAAAAAGAGTGAAATATATTGTCACGCAAATAACTGGTTTGCTGCCTACCAAATCCAGTTCCAATCGCATTGCTCCAGGCATTGCTCCCAGCTCCATTTTTAACAAACAAAGCCCCTTCTTCACAGGCATTGTGTGGAAGAGCTTCATTAGTCTTTCTGCCTTCCATTCTTCACCAGCAAGTGCATGAACATACACAGAACCAACAAGTTAAGAAGATTAATGCAACTGTTCCAACACCTCGACCAGAAGACTTCCAGGCCAACAGGGTTTGAAATGGGACCTAAATCTATGGTTGGCTCTTGCTTGTGTTGCAAAGTGGGTGAGAAAGGCAAACAACAAATGACTTACTAAAACAACCCTGCTTTCTGCAAGCTGAAAACATGCAAACTTTTCCCAAACAGTGTGTTCCTCCACAGCCACTGATCTTAACTAAATCGGGTACATTTTATAGCTCAGGATGATGAAGTGACACTGAGTTTAGCTATGAAAAAAACCCCAAAGTTGTAAGATCTGTTTGACAATCACTATCTGAGAATGTTTCTCCTTTCATTTGTCCAGCTGAATAGAAACAGACAGTGCTAGCTAATGTTTAGGATCCTTACTTGCCTAAACAGCATTTACCAAATGGAAATCATCTGGAAAATGCTGAAGTATGCCTTCTTTGTACCCTTTTTCTTCTGCATGAGAATTTAGGAAATGTCCCCAGAAAAACAACAGGAACAATTGCCAAACAATGAGTGATTTAAAAAAAAATAATCAGGAATTTAGAGCAATTAATTCTTACATGGACATGATATAAAAGCCAAGTAATAAAGGACATTTTATTCCAAACACTCATTCTTAAAAGTCTACGAAAGAAAAGCACTCCGTTGTTTACCCCTCAGAGTAGATAACGGAGTTGTGCCTTGTCTCACAAATCCATGGAGTGGGTTAATAGAGAGGAAATGAGCTGTTGGGTGCTTTATTTCTGCTTTTGTACCTTTCCAGCTCTCCTAATTGGTGTCTGTAGTATTTATTTAGAAAACCAAGAATAAATACATTTTTATAAGATTAAATTATCACTGATTTTTTTCTAGCTATGTATTTGCTGGATAATATCCTACACCCTTGAAAACCTTGTATTTGCCATTAAGCTAGATAACTTCCTGTTGCTATCCAGCTGTTACCATAGCGCCCAACACAGGCATTTTCTTTAATGTAGTTGGGACAAAACATTCAGATTGCTTCTTTATTCAGGCAGGAAGCACAGCAGGTGACTTAATGCTGCAGGATGACATATCATGCCTTTGCAGTCATCATCATTTTTTCTTCTTTTCAAAATTTTATTTCATCCCAATATTTAGAAAGGTAAATGGCAACTTCTAGAAATAACTGAAGGAAACAAAAAGCTGTCCTAGCTTTTAACAAGCGTCTCTGATTCATTTATAGGAACCTTAGGATGCCCATGACACTTTTTCTAGCACACAAAAGCCTCATGAAAAGATGGAGAATAAGTTATAAAGGCTGTTTTATAGAACTAAAATATAGATCTTACTTTTTAACCTAGGAATTCCTCACAATTCAGCTAATACTAGGTAGTACTAAGAAGGATGTCCACCACATAAGCAAGGATAAGACAAAATTATATATGATTTTATAGCCTAGGAGTGAAGACTACTCTGTGTCAATAATATATTAATCTGAAGAGGAATTGGTACATACTTATTTTCAAAATATTTTGCTTTGCCTGTATTAACTTAATAAAATGTACAAGTGTCTTATGTTTTAGAGATTATATATCATGCATCTTTATTAAATAGAGCATATTTTATATAAATCCTATCACAAAATGCTTTCTATATTGCTATAGAAATGTTGTGGAATCGGGCTATTCTCAGAGTAGACACGGGTTGCAGCAAGGAAAATTCCAGTTTGACTCAAGGAAAAAATGCTTCAGTGCTGAAGCACTGGGACTACGAAATAACCTCCTTGAAAGTATTCACAACTCTCTGATATAAGGTGCTGAGCAACCTGACTGAACTTTTTAGGCCCTGCTTCAAGCAGAACTTTGAAGCAGGTGGCCACCAAAAGGCCCCTCCTGCCTAAAAGTATTCTATGATTCTGTGACTGTAAAAACAATAAAGACTGTAAATGGCTGATATGAATACATATATTTTATATATAATAGCTAATAGGAAATGCATAATAGCTAAACTACCTGCAAAAGAATTTCTAAAATATATCTAAAATACATTTTAGCCAAGTGTTAAAAAACTTCATTTAAGTCCTTTATAAAGATCTATATCTGTTTTTTTTTCCCCCTCATAGCTATCTTAAACTGTGTCGGTGAAGTTAATGGAAAAATGGCAAGCAAAGTGAGTCCAGAACAAATGTATCTCTAAAACCCATGTATATTTCATTTGTAGTTATATTTTTATATATGCTTTTCATTCCTTTTTTGTTATACTGTAGTTCTAAATATGAAATTGGAAATATATAGTCCTTCATTTGATGATAATTTCTGAGAAAAGATTTCACTTCATGTGGACTTATAAGAAAACTGTTTCTCTACCTATGCTTATTTAGCATTCTTAATTATTTTTATTAAAAACCTAAAAAGAATAACTTGGAACAGAGAATTGCAATGTATTGAAAAGTGTAAATAATTCTGAACTACAAATCAATACATTTACATATGAAAAAAAATGTAATATATTAGGACATGACTTTGCAAACCTTTATAGAAGAGGAAGAGTTTACTCATGTCTAGTCCGTGCAAGTCTAGGCAGGTAAATTACTCACCAGCAAAAATGTTTGTAAGAATAGCCTCTAAATGGATTGTAAATAACTTACAAAGTATCTACCGCACAAAAAATTGCAGCATGTCAGTGCCCACACCAAATGCATTTAATTTACTGTAAAAGTTGTACCATTCACCACAATTTCACTATACCATTTAGTATAAATGAAATGTATAGACAATATAGAAAATGTAGTAGTGCTGACTTGGTAAAATTGTTTGGCAATAATTGACTGTACTTTAATCACAGGCCTAATTATTTCATAAGTATTTAAGTATTTAATAAGCTATTTAATTAATAGCCCAACCCTTACAATAATGAAATACTCTTTTACTGAGTCACTGTTGAATGGTGGATCTACAACACGTACAGGTTTTGTACAACTCTTTTCAGTGACATTCACTTTGTGAAGCTTTAGAAACCGTGAAACCACCTAAAACTCTCACCCTTTAAAAGCTGTATCACACTTTAATAACATTTTAAGTGCATACATTCTAAGATTCAGATACCCAAATATATTTCTAGGTTTAATTTGCAGGCAAGTGCCTGTGAGATAAACGTACTGAAATCGGTTAGTTGTGAGAGACCTACTGAAAGCCATGGGAGCCAGGCATCTGTCCTGGTTTCAGCTGGAATAGAGTTAATTGTCTTCCTAGTAGCTGGTACAAGTGCTATGTTTTTGAGCTAGGTATGAGAAGAATGTTGATAATGCACTGATGTTTTCAGTTGTTGCTAAGTAATGTTTAGTCTAAAGTCAAGGATTTTTCAGCTTCTGATGCCCAGCCAGCAAGAAGGCTGGAGGGGCACAAGAAGTTGGGAGGAGACAGCCAGGGCAGCTGACCCAAAGTGGCCAACAGGGTATTCCATACCATGTGACGTCATGTCCAGTATATAAACTGGGGGGAGTGGGGGTGGGGGGGATCGCCGCTTGAGGACTAACTGGGCATCGGTCGGCGCGTGGTGAGCAATTGCGTTGTGCATCACTTGTATATTCCAATCCTTTTAGTATTACTGTTGTCATTTTATAGTGTTATCATTATCATTATTAGTTTCTTCTTTTCTGTTCTATTAAACCGTTCTTATCTCAACCCACGAGTTTTAGTTCTTTTCCCGATTTTCTCTCCCATCCCAGTGTAGGGGGGGGAAGGGAGTGAGCAGCTGCGTGGTGCTTGGTTGCTGGCTGGGGTTAAACCACGACAGCATCTCACCTACTTCTACAAAATCTTTTTATGGTCCCAACTGCATCTTGAACACCTTTGAAAATCTGCTTTTGTGTCATTAATTATTGTGGTTGCTAACTAAAATGTGAACGTTATAGAATAATCCTCCCTTATTAGGGCTACATGGCACTCTACTGCTGTCACAAACCCCTACCACAGGCATTTGCTACAAAAATGCACAGACTCTGAAACAGTAAAGATTGGCTTTGCACTGTATTGGCACAGTATGAAGTCAACACTTAAAAAAAAAAAATATACGGGATCTTCAAGAAGAGGTTCATAGCTCTAGCCAAGAGAGAAGGAAGACAGCATTTTTAGTGAAATTGCTCTCAGAGATGGTCAAGGAATCTAAGCATTTGCAGAAGCAGTCAGTATTTTGCAAGAAGGTGCAACACTGAACATTTGTCTCTTTTCTACAGCTGAGCAACTTGTACACTATAAAACCAAATTCAATTATGTAAGCCCATATTTCAGTTTACAATACTTTTAATTTGTCTCTGGTTGTTCCATTGCTGAATTACAAAATCCAAGTAAAAGAGAAGTTGGAGGTTTGCAATTTATAGTTATGACACTACTGTTGTGTTGTTTGCATTAGGACGTAAAGATACAAACACCCCTGTGTTAAAATGAAAAGAAACATAAAGTTGCTATATTGACCTGAAATGACTTTTCCTACACTTAGAACTCATAAGCAATGACCTTTATATTGAAGCGATTATCTTCTAGCAAGAAACATAGCAAACAAAAGTACGTGCTTCTCATAGATTTGATAGCCATTATTTATTATTAAGCTATGCTCAATTAGATTTTCAAATTGTTTCTGTCACACGTATTTCTACATTGCATGTAATAACTCCTTTTATCTCCAGCCTGTTCCAGTCTGTTACCAATATACTTCACAAAAGAAGTGGTTTAGTTTCCTTGAATAAACTTGGGATCTAACCTTTTGGTTAGATGCAATGACTTGATGGCTTTATTCTTCTGTATTTCTCCATGAGTGTCTTCTCATCCTCATCCTGAAGGCAGAATTTCACATGTTCACATTCAGACCTTGCATAGCTCTGCACCTACATAAATCCTTGTTCCTAATACCTATTGCACTCTCTTGTAATACCTTCTCTTGTCATTCCTTAAGTTTGCAATTCTGTGCCTCTTACCATACATGTCTGTTTTAAATGTATTTATTTAATGCAATTTTTAAAAATAACCTATCACAAATATATTAGCCACTTTTAAACTGAGGTTACCTTTTAGCACACTGCATACTGTATGCCTGAAACATAGTTTGTGTCTAATTTTAAGTCTAAGTACAGAAGCCAGAGAATCTGCCTCCTTCTTTATTACTTGTGTTACTGCAGAGTATAGGGGCTCTAATGGGTCCCTGTGTAGTAGGTGTTGTACATACAGATCAAGAACAGCAGCATCCTGTCTAGTACACAGCTTGCACGGGGACTGGCTGTGAATAATAATTAAAACAACACTATTCCCTCCCTCAGTCAGCAGTTAAATGGATTTGCTGAAATTCTACAGACTTTCTGATCAGGGCTCTTTTCAAAGTAGAACAACACTTTTACAGAAAGTGCTGCAAGCTGTATATTTCTGTTAAATGTGGAGAATATAGCATGCAGCAGAGTAATCACAGCAGTGCAAGCACTGAAATAGGCACAAGTGCACTTAGGCCTCATCTTTTTTTTTTTTTTTTTGAATTCTCAATTTTTCTTCAGTTTCATCATATTTGTGAAATGATTTACATTTCAATAGAGGAGGAAGCACGTACAAGACTGAGAAGGCAGATGAAATAAAGACTTCTTGACAGGCAAGAGTAATTTCTGGAAAGACTGAAAACGTGCTGCCTGACCAAATGAAGTATTTCTTAACTCATATATCCTGATTAGCAACTGAAGGAAATTAAGAACAGCTTGGAGAGACTTAAGGGGATGAATAACATGCAATAAGATGGGCACATGTATTAGGGATGATAATCAGAAGACATCCATATAGTTGTTTGTCTTAAGTGTTTATATCTGTAATCAAGAGGATGTACCATCCGCAAAAGGATGAAGTTTCAAATATAGTACAATGTATCACTGATACTCTGAATTTCTATTGGAGGCTGTAATAGAATGAATAGTGCGATCTAATCAATTAAAGAAATGTGTACTTGCAAGTTTAGGGTTCAATACTCTATCTTATTTCATAAAAAATTACCTCACAGGGCTGTTACAGTGTGACCATGTTCAAAATGTCCCAAGAAAGATTAACACATAATTAGAGAGATTGGGTTTTTCGTAGTAATTTTTACATAAACCCTTTTTTTACAATTTTAATTAAAGGAATTTACTGAATTTACTAAATGTACTAACTTAATGAATTTAATAAATAACAATTTATTAAAATAATACTAACTTGTCAGGGCGTAATGAAAAACATTTTAATTTTCAAAATATTACCTAAATTGCAATTGAAAAAATAATTTGATAAATTATTGATAAAAATGCTGTGACAAAAGATGAAGAAAATCTGCTTTTTATTTTGAAAGATAAAACCTCTTCATCTTGCAACATGGTTCACAAGGTATGCTGAGGAAGTTCATCATCATGTACAGGGGTCTCTGAATTTTGAATGACTAGCGTTGTATTTTTCACACTTCCAGATACTTAGAACAACATGTGTGTGCACCTCCCACCCCTCCATGCACTGTTTTGCTCAATGCTTTCCAAATCTACAGAACTTGAATAACAAAAAAACCCCTTAAGGACTAGTTGAGGGCCACATGCACTTCAGGTGCACTATGTTCTGAAAATCATACCATCTTCTTTATTTCTCTTAAATTCTTTTCTTTAAGGTCTAGTTTGGTGTGTTAGCTCTCTGTTGGTCAGTCTAACGTTGGCTCTGCTGCTTGCAGGGTGGGTGCTCACACATCCGTCCGAAACTACGCGCTACTTATGCTGCCTTGCTTTGGGTCACTGTGAATTAGAGGAGGAAGTTGCTTACATGGGAAGGAACCATCCAAAAAGAGTTCATGTGCTTTCAGCTTTGCTTTATTAGAGGGGTGGTGGATCAACAGGGGACATACGCGTGCTGCCTGCTTGTGCTCCCTGTTAACTCTTGCCCTTAAATGCAGTCTCTTCAGCCATGGAGCTACACGTGGGTGACAGTTGTGCAGTCTTTTGGGCAACAGTGATGCAAAACACCACACGGTTTTGGGAGAGCGCAGAGCTTTATTCCCATTACAGATTTTTTTTTTTTTTAAGATGAAAATCTCTTGCCGCCTTCAATTGGCGATGCTGCAATCTGAGCTCAAGGTTTGAAAAGTTGAGTGGGTTTTGACTGTTCTTAACTGTCAACGTTCTTCTAATGCATTGAAATATAATTAATGAAGGATGCTTCATGTCACACACGCATTAACCACATCTAACACACACAACCAAGCTGTTTCCTGAACTATCCTGTGTTTCTAAAAATCCTTGCTCGCAGTAATTTTACAGATCCGGCGAAGCGAGCTGCCTAACGAGATCCCGACACCCCGCTCCGCGCTCCATCTTCCACTGCAAGTTACGAGGAGGTTCCCCCAACCCACCGGAATTTTAACCGCAGGCTGGGCTGACCCCACTCGCGGCGACCGGCTGCGGGGGCGGCCGTGACTCCGGGTGACCCGGGGGGGCACTGCCGGCAGCCCGGCTGGAAGGGGGGGGCGAGGAGAGGCCCTACAGCGGGCCGGGACGGCTGAGGGGCTCCGCGGGACCGCCGCCGCTGTACTTAAGGGCGGCGACCGCTGAGCGCGCGGCCGCTGCAACGGCCGCGCTGGGCGGAGAGCGGGGCTAGCGCGCAGGCGCGATGGAACGCCGCGCGCCGTCTCCCAGGGTACGGCGCGTCCGCGTCCCGTCGTTCCTCGCGGGTTGTTGCGTCCCCTCTGACCCGGGCTCGTTGCTCCACCATCCGGGCTCTCGGCGCCATACGGGGAAGATGGCGGCGCTGCTCCCTGCCGAGTGGATAAAGAACTGGGAGAAAGGGGGCAAGAACGAGTTGTGAGTGCGGGGTCTTGACGGGGGAAGTCGGTGGGGNGGGGCGGTGGGAGCGGGCGGGGAGGACGTCGCTCGGGGCTGCGTCCTTGCTGCTGGGGCTTAGGGACGAAACCCTGGTCGGGCGGAGCGCCCGGGCCGCCTTCCTATTCGGCTCGGCCTCCTTTGTCGGTTGCTAACGACCTCCGCCGACACTCGTCCCCCGTAGCTGGGCCTAGCTCCCCTGGCGCCCGTTGCCCGCGCCCCGAGCGCCCCCTTCCTGCCTCTGGGTCAGATTTATCGGGTGTCGGGCTCCTCTTTAGCCGCCCCCCGGGGTAATGTGGAGCCTGAAGCGTTCTTGTTTCGCTGGCTCCGCGATGTTGACCTTTTTGGCAGAGATCTCAGCTCCCGTTCCCAGCTTTTTACTTATTCCGAGGTGACTAGCGCTGTATTGCTTCATTCAGGCAAGGTAGGATCAGCTAGTCATTCCTATTTATCCTACAAGGTAACCTTTGTGTGCTGAGGGGCCTGGTTGCAGCTTCCCAAATCAATCCAGGTGTGCTAGGAGCTTTCCCTTTGAGGGCCTTCTGTGAATCTGTTTTAATCGATCTTAGCTTGGCAGGTTCACTAACAGTGCTGCATGCTGTGTTTCAGGAGTACATCTGTTCAACGGGTTATTCACCAGTTTGTCCATTTCATGTTACTATGTTAGTTTGGACAAGGGTGTCCTGTGGACTAATTATGTGTTTTTAAATGCACTTATTTGAATTCTTCCATGCGCTTGTGTTTTTTGTTGTAACAAAAAACCCCTACAGTTTCAAATATGGGTGTTTGGGGGATCACTTTGAGAAATGCTTCTTGATTCTCACTCTTTTTGTTATTTTCTTTTGTTAATCTATTTCAAAAAGTTGTGCAGGTATTGTAATGATCTTCCCTGTGCATGGAAAAAGAGGTAGTGGCGTAGAGAATAGAGGACATAGAGGTTCCATGCATAAAACAACTGTTCTCCCCAGGCCCTCCATTTTGTAGTGAAGGCCCCCCCCCTTCATAGCCATAACATTTTTGGCTTTGAGTTGTGCTAAAACCATTACCGAGTTAGCATGTAAGTTCCACACGTTCTGATGTGAATTATACAAGGCCAATGAAAATCTCTTCCATACTTCNTCTGACCTAGACACTGCAAAATATTGATTATACAATAATGAAAGTATTCATGAGCCCCAAAACAATCCTGAGGTTTGCGTTGCTTTTTAAATCTCCTGCTTAAGATTTTATGGCAATAGCTGAATTTGCATCCATCATGGCAATTTTTATGCAATAAGCACAGAGACCTTTTCATTGAACTTCAGTGTTTAGAAACTTCTATATGAATAACAAAGAATAAAATGTATAAATGTATACTGATACCTTTCAAAAATGCACAAATGACTATAATAGATTGCCCTTTTTATACATACCATTATATACATATAAAAGCACTCACTAGCTTTTCTGTAATTTTGTAACATATCCTGTTATCATCACTGAGATTGTATGGAGTTTGCACGAGGACAGAAATTTTATAGTTGATCATATAATGGCAACTGCATTGTTTGCATTGAATTCACAGAACTTTTAACTGTCTTAAAGAGGCAAGTGACCTTAGCTTTTGACCATGATAAAACCTTTTATGACTCCCCTTCCCTTAGAGCAGTACTTCTTAACCATGATGGGAAGAAAGTGTTAATCTGCCGTGGAACCAATAAAACAAAATGATAGGCTAAATTCCTGAATTTATGGCATTTACAGTTCATTTGGAATACTGCTTCAATGCAGTTCCAGGCATGATTTAAAGCATAGCTAGCAAAAGAGGCCATACATTTTAAAAAAAATGTGATTGTGTCTGGATAACAGTTGTCAGGTTTTGCAGTGATAGCTTTATAAGCATATGGAATATGTATGAACTTACTTTCTAGAAGCAAAATAATGTATCTGTAGCCAATATCTAGAGAACTTTTTAGGAAACTAACTTTTTGGGGCGGGATCTTCAGTGTGTAACTGCATTTCTTTTTTTCCAAAACTTCCTATCTCCTGTTTTACTGGAGAAAAATAAAATTATGATGCTCTTTTTACAAAATTGAACACATGGAATATTTTTAAATATTATTTGAAGTAAGAGGGGAATAAATGTAATGGTAATTCTTATTTTTATTGCATTATTTATCTAATACAAATATGCCCAGAAATAAAAATTGGGTCTAGGCCTAAGACTAGGCCACAATTCCAGTTTCAGGGTTTGTGGTTCAAAGTTAATGCAATGCATTATATTGATAAACAAGTTAGAAAAGTGGAGAGGGGAAGGATACTGCAAAAGGACAAAACTGACATTTCTGGCAAATAGAGGATTTGCAAAAATTTTAGAAGCTTTTTGTTTGTTTGGGCTTTTTTAACTCTATGGAAACCTGGTCTAATAAAGCCCATGCATGAAGTCGGAAAAGAAACATTCACTCCTGTATGGAGGGGCTTGTTTTGTTTTTAAACAAAGTGGTGAGCTTAT
>VYZV01005575.1:0-36226 GCA_013401275.1 Pandion haliaetus | reverse complement strand
AAACAGCGCCACACAAACCCATAACAATGGGCCACCTTTACTTAACTCATAAAAGAAACATATATAAATTTATACGTGTTTGTTAAATAGCAAGCATTATTTAGCGTGTTGCGTCATGTTCTAGGATAATGTAAAATGCCAGCAAGTTAATGCATGGCAGACTGCTGGTATTGACAACCGAAATGTACCATCAGGTCCTTTGCATGTCAATTAACTGAACGGTTGGCAAATTACCTCCCAATACCCTGAAGGCACAGGATAGTTTATTTCCGGCACAAGGCAATCTTCTTTTCCCCAGATGTCCCCAAAAGACATACGGAGAAACTAACCAAAAGTTTTGCAAAATGCTGTTTCCTCCAGCTCTCCAAGAGCCTGTCAGAGTCCAATACCTTCTGAACAGGTTCTTTTAGATATTCCACATGTAGAGGGTATAATGTTTAATATCAAATTTACTTATATGAAGATATTTGATACATGGGATTTCTGATTTAGCAGAGTGATATAAAGCACCACACCATGATACAAATGTAAGCTACACTTAGCAAAATATAGTAATTGCAATATGCAGTTCAATCACAATACCAGTATGATCCCCATTACTGGTCTCTATAATATGTTCATTGTTAAGATGCTGGACATCCCTGGTAACTGGGAAGGAATATGTGTGTTCAAGCCAGGTCAAGCCCGTTGTTCTCTTCAGAATGCTTTTGCAAGATGTTTAGCTTTTATACTCTGTTGGGCTGAGCCATGCATACACCCCCTCTATGCTGGTCTGGCTAACTCAGGGAGACACTCACACTCTTAGTGAACTCGGAGCAACATTTACACCACCAGCTGATCCACTCAACTGTTGATAGCTGTTTATATAAAACACCGTCTATCCTCCAGTCCCCTTTGTGTTGAGATAAAGTCTGCTTTGTTGTATTATTCTCTGAGCTTCAAGGCCACATCACCCTTGCCCATCTGCACCGACAATTCATCCACTGTAGAGGTTTATTCAGTGAGTCACATTCTACCCTTTGTCAGTTAGAGAGTCGACATACACGTGACTTAAGGCTGAGATTTCAGCCAATGCCCTACCAAGTAAAATTATACAAAAACCAGCTACCTGTTCATGTAGGTACACCATTTGATAGCTCTGGACACAAAGCTAACCCATAAGTAAGCAAAACACCAGGTCTGGAAGTAGCTAAAAATAGCTCACCTGACTGGACGGATACAGGATTTAAAGAACAGAGAAGCAGGGAAGAGGGGGGAGGAGAACTGTGCTGTATGCAAAGCAGTGGCCTGAATGCAGAGATCTACTATGCAACAAATGATGGGCCAGCCAAGAGCTTATGGGTCAGGACCAAAAGGAAGGTCAACAAAAGAGCCATTGCTGTGGGGATCTGTCACAGTCTGTTCCATCAAGAAGAAATGATGACTTCTTCAGAGAACTGGAAGAAGCTTCCCCATCACCAGGTCCTGCTTCTCATCAAGGATTTTAAGCTCCTCAGCACCTCATGGAAGAGATACATGGCCTGGCACAACCAACCAAGAGACTTCTGGAGTGTGTTGACAATAATGTTTTGAAATTGTGCTGGATAGACAAATTGATGAAGAGGGGTGCTCTGCTTGATCTGCTACACATGCATATGGAAAAACCAGTGGGTGATGTGAAGGTCAAATGCAAAGTCCTGCAATAAGAATGAAAAATCCATACAAAAACACAGCCTAAGTGTTGGTTATACAAGAAAGCAACTTTGCAGAAAAGGATCTTGGGGAGCAGGTAGACAAGCTGAAAATGAGTCACTAGGACGCACTTGCAGCAAAAGCTCCTAATAAAAGCATAAATGCCCCTCTGTGAAGCACTCCTGAGGTTGCATATGGAATACCCTCTTTTATTTTCCTTCCCCTGCTACTCAGTTTAAGAGAGAGATGAATGAATTTGACCAAGTACAGCAAGGCACTTGTAAGGCAATTAAGGGGCTCAAGCCAACAAGACACAAGGAGCAACTGAGAGGGCAGTGTCTGCTCAGCCTAAAGAGAAAAAGACCAGGTGAGGGTCTAGATGCCATACAAAACTATTGAATGTGGGTTAAAGAAAAGATAGAGCCATACTCGTCTCAGAGGGCGCAGTTAAAGGGGTAAGATGAAACAGTCAGAAGCTGTAGCAAGGGAAATTTTAACTAGCTAAGGAAAATAGTTTACCCACCCAAGTGTGGTCAACTATTGGAAGAGGTTGCCCAGGCTGCGGAATCTCCATCCTGGGACAATACTCTGCTTTGAGCAGGGTACCCTGCTATATGACCTCTGCAACCTAAACCAGATCCCCAAGCCCAAAGTGTTTCTCATCACAAACCCTTCGGTTAGCATACTGTATTACTGGCTAGCATAGGTGCAGTCTGAAAGGGAAGATTCATCCACCCTAGACATTGCCAGTATGAGAGATTAAGGTCGATGTAGCAGCTGCATTTTTTTGTTTGTTTTATACAAGAGTGCAATTAGACTAAAGAAACACATATGGTTAAAAGCTGCATTACCACAGGAGTTAATATGTAAGCTTCTTAAAAAAAACAAACCAAACCAAACCAAACCAAACAAAAAACCCCAGAAAACTGTCCTCTCTCTTGGATTTGAACTTTCCTTTCTCAAAGTTTATTATTTAAAGCAATTACCGCGATGCTTGCTGCAGTGTTACACCACGAGCTCTTTCAATTTTAAGTCCCTCCCTGGCTTCCTTCCCAGGGGGAGGAGTTTTCCCTGTTTCCGATGACATGGTCTCCACAGCAACATACCTCCAGCAACTGGACTGCCCACAGCCCTGCGCTGCCATCCAGCCTGCTGCTGCTTCAGGACTGCAGCGGTTAAAAGCCGCACCGAAGAGCTGCAATGCCGGCAGACTTGAATGATTTGTTAGATGAAGTAAAGAATACGCCCCCTAAGCACACTTTGGGCTAAAAATGGACAACTCCTTTGTGGAAGAAGTGGCTGCATCACTGGTGAGAGAATTTCTCAGTAGAAAGGTAACTTGTCTCAATTTTCTCCAGCTAGTACAAATGAGAATGACACATGAAAAATGTTAAGAGCTAAAAGATTAAGGAATACTGGGAGGGGGGACTTCTTCTAGCCTTAGAGCAGCTAGCCCTGAACTGTAACAAGCCTGTTGGGTAAGTATCTGCACTACATTTCCCACAATGCCTTTTTATTCCTGAATATGGAAGCCAGCTTCCTCTTTGTTTGAGAAAGCCCGATTCTTACCCACACGCGCCTGCAGAACCCAAGATTAAATCAAGAAACGCAGTTTCATATCTTATTTTTCTCATTTATTACCTATCTTGCTGTTGTCCTTGTGTTTACAAGAGGCATACAAAACTTCTCAGGACATTAAAAAAAAAAGGCAAAAGGTAGTGGTTCTAGAGAAACTGGTAACGTTTTGGGGTTTTTTTCCGGTTTTCAGTAAAGCTTGGCAGACAGCAGATTTATCTGGGGGAAAGGGGACAGGGAGAAGGAAGGGTAAGAGGGAGACCACTGTACTTTTCACAAACAATGCTATAAAGGAAACTTTGTACTATACATAGGTGTGTGGAGTATGGGATTGAACAGAAGAAAAGGCACCTTCACATTTCCAGGTGAAAGTACCTACCACCTTGTATTTATGTTCAATCCTAAGGAAATATTGCTCATGTCCAGCCCAGTCAGTCCCTCAGTGTCAGGAATGAGTTAGCCTGTATCAGAAATTAAACAGCCACTGTCTTATTAAGTGCTACACAAACCTCAATTTTCTTCATCTGTTTTGCATCCAGTCTCCAAATGCACATTTTCAATGTTTGTGAAGAAAGTTGAAACATTTGCCAGCAGAATTTCAGATGCAGAATTCATTATTTGCCATTTACTGCCAGAAGTATGAGAGGCTTGAGTCTGTCAGCTCAACTGATTGCAAAGATTTTTCAAATGAAAGACATTTACATTTCTGAGTTAGATATCTTTAAAGGTAAAACTGAATAAAAGCATAAAAAGAAAGGGAATGCCCTGCTGGTAAAACAGACCATACAGCTTACAATAGTAACTTATACCTGAATTGCCACATCTATTTCATAGTATATACTCTGGAATCAAAACAAGGGGCACTGATCTTTTGTGCTTCAGCACAAGTGTTCCCGTGTGCCCCAAATCTTTAATACACATCAGAGCCAACTGTGGTAACAACCCTTTATTTACCACAACTTGCCCAGTTCCCTAAATTTGAGCCAGACAATCCATCTGCAGAAAAATAAATCCTTGCTTGTAACAATAACCCTTCATAGAAGGAATTGGGACTTTCTCAAAATGGTGGTCTGGTGTTGTACCACTTAAATCACAATCAATCAGTCTCTCCCTCCAGAAAGGGAGATGCCCATACGTTTTGTCTCCAAAGTGCCCATGTATGCAGACTACAGATTCACAGTGGCTGAGGAAGTCTGAAGACCCCAAACCAGCTGATGCCATGGAGATCTGACTGATTTCCAACCTGAGACTGATTGGAGTAACCTCAACTCATGATAAAGGTTCTGAAACCTGTTCTGAATCCACCAAGAGATAGCATACCTGATATTCAGACTCTGTTATTACCCAAGTCAGAATCACAATTATGAAAAGCTGTATCACATCTTGATGGAAAAAGCAAATTCAATATTCCTGGAACTATGGGAACCAGAAGCCCAGGTGTTAGCAGGGGCCTTCAAGGAGACCAGGCAGTGTTATAAGGCTGTTTAGCAGCTGAAGTCACCTGAATGGACGTCCTTCTTTTTTTTCATGTTCGGTCATATCCATCTCACAGACAACATAGCCACCTGATTGTTTTCACATCTGTGGGCTGTAATAATGCAAAATTATGCCATTAAAGTACACGTTCTAAGGGTTAGCTTGTTACTAATTACTGCCATCCAGAAGTTTCATATTACATCTAACAAAGTCAAGAATAAAAGATTTAGTAAGTTGTACTGTCTCAATTACTCTAAGACCTGACACTTTTCCTTTGCAGGGTTTGAAGAAAACCATCACTACCATGGACCAAGAGCTTCCACGTTCTGCACTTAGCATCAATAACAGGAATGAACTTCGAAATGTCCTACATCTGCACTCCCTGTACAAACAGAACAAGGTAAGAAAACAGATTGCGCTCCCCAGAATGTGGTATCAGATACCATGAAACCAGGCCAACCAGATCAAGACTGTAGTGTATGTCCAAACTGGAGAGAACTCGAGCTCATGTCTGGTACTGCATTGCTGCAGACACACTGACAGTTCTCTGAGGAATGCAGAGCTTAACATTTGGGTGAGATTGCATCTCATGGGACGAAGGTGGCAGTTCATGAACCCTTGTTACAAACTGCAACTTCAATAATCCAGGAGCTGTTACTCACTTTAACACCTTATCCATCATTAGGGCTAGACTATATTCAATTTTGGAAGTACCTTTGCATGCCATTTCTATTTGCAACTTTATGTAAGACCTGGCAGATAAAATTACACTTCTAGCATTTATTATTCTTTGAAATGCAATATAGACAGCAATAGATGATGACATGGACATCAATGGGCAATTTCCACTTCCAGTTCACTTATGACTTAAGGTACCATGATGCTTTTGGTAAGTAGCTGGATGCTAATCCCGTATTAAGTCATTCAAAAAAATCTCCCAGAGTAGTTGCATCACTATAGCACACATGGTAGCATTTTTTTACTTAAGCCCTAAACTTCTGTGGTGTTTTTCATTTTCTTTTGTTGGTTTGGTGTTGGTTTTTATTTTTAAATAAAATGTTCATGTACACAGGACACCTTTTCCAGAGTACTGTCGAGAAACAGTGTAACAAGTGGGGTGAGGTGGTGCCCTATACCTAAGAGTTATCCCAAGCACATGAACAGAGTTCTAGTCTATGCTTCTTACCAAGTTCTGATAAAATAAACCACAAATATTGAAGTCAGGTACTAAAAATACTTGCAGTTCATATTCTTCTAAAGTTGACCGGGTGACATTAGAAAAGGTATATTCTAGCACAGTTACCATACTTTGCGATGTTTAGCTACAATGACAATGAAGAATGGCTGTAACAGGTTTTTCCTGTATCATGCTTACTTCATTTAACACGGCAACATCTTCAAGCTCTTTGACATTCTCAAGCTGACATCTTCCAGTTCCCTGGATTGTTTGTAGAGTCGCATCTGGGATACACCCATAGGCAGCTAATTCTACAATGTAGTTAGTAAGTTCAGCTACCATACAGTGTAAAAATAATACCCTATTTTAAGCTGCAGCAAGACTAAGAGTTTCAATAGTCACTGAGAACTTTTTCTTTTTGGATAGGCCAAGGAGAACCCACTGAAAACACTTCTTGAAATTATTACTAATTACTTCCTTGAGCACCGTGGGACTTCCAGAAGCATCAGTTCAAGTTCTGCTCCGTCAACTCCTCAAAGTAAGAGCTCAACATCTCATCCACCTGACTTCTTGGATGAAGATCATGTGCGTGGGAACGCCACTGTGCTCGATAAAAGCAAAACTCAAGCCTACAGGTACAGTCTTATTTTTCTCCTTGCCCCGTCTAGTCACTTTTTTTTATTAAATAAGGGAAATAGCATTAAAAGTTTCATCATTTATTCCCTCAGCTACACTACCTTTTATTAGTTATCCTGTAACACAAAGCTTAAATTTCCAATTATTAAAATCTCCTATGCAAGCCACCCTTCAAAAATGTTGTTCCCTACCATTTAGGAAGATTGATAATCTCAAGTATATCTTTCAGTCACTGAAGCACGTAAAAATCTGAGCTTTTATGCCTTGCAAATTGGAAATATTTACATTGAAGAAGTCTGATGAGAAACTAACCACATGCACTCAAACTACAGGTATATTCATGCCTTACAGGTCAAAACCAAGGCCTACTATCTTAAATTCAGTATTGTTACAAACACTACAGGTTCAGTTATTTCCATCTTGCAAAATACCTGAAAACAGCATGTAACCAAGTCTTTCAATTGCATTTATTACTGTGACAGCCCCAACTGTGCTTCAGTAGAGAACTTTTAAAATGGGCACAAAAGAGTAATTCACTTTCCCAGCCTTGACTCTCAGGGAATTAACCCAATTTTATTCCTCATCCTAAACACAGCATGCTCCAAGTAGCTAAGTCTGAGCATCAGTGCTTGCAAAACCCCAGCATCTCCTTCCTTGTAGGGGAAGAAAGCCAAGATTTTTTAAGTTGATGCTACCAGCTGAGTAGCAACACTTGTAAAGGAGGCAGTGCAAAAGAAGGATTAGCGGCTTCTCTTTTTCAGATGCAGAAGCTTTTAGCATGTTGTCAGTGATCTTCTCTCTCTCTGTCTGATACTATCCTACCTCATGGTTCCTCAGACCTCACACCTGTCTCACTTTCTCCCCTTGCCCTGGACACTGCAAGTTGCTCCATTCCCCCTGCGAGCCTCTCCAGCGCCTGCAGTCCTTCCTTACTACAGAAGTAAGCCTTCTCCTACAGAGGAATTCACTAACAGCCCCCTCAAACACCGAACAGGAGCACCCAGAGTTAACAGGCCGCCACCCGAACTCTCCCGGCCCCTAACAAAATAGCGACGCCCCCTCCCCGCAGCTACTTCTAGCCCGCTGTGCGCATGCGTATTGACAGCCGAGCACTTCTCTCCCCCGCCCGCCGCGCGAGGCGGGGGGGGGGACGGCAGAGCTAGTGCTTGGCTGCTGGCCCGGAGTGGCCGTCACCGCTCAGGAAGTGGTGCGTTACGGAGCCGCTCTGCTTTACGCTGGAGGACACTCTATGGTTCTAATCCTCCGCTGGCGGGGAGGACATGCGCGGTGTGGTTGTGGAGGTACGCTGCCCCCCCGGCCCCCTCCATCTGCACACACATACACGCTCATTGTACACAGATGCATGAACACACAAATGCAAAGAGGCAAAGTAAAGGCCCACAGGCAGAAGCAACATGTGTCGGCAACAAGAGAGGGTGGGGGTTGGTGTGGTGCTGTGAGGAAGTGTCCCTTGCCAGCATGGCTCAGGCACCATCCCTCAAGGGATGAAGTGTTCCCCTTTGCTGCCCCAGCCAGTGAGGCAGGGGGGAGCTAAAACCGGCAGATTAAAGGAAAATCAGAAAGCAAAAACCAGAAATGTCCACCCTTTGTGTGTATGAGCTTGGAAACATTACCCAACCACACACTGAAAGCTGCCAGCTCTGGAGAGGGCAAAATCCTGTATTGATGTGCAGGTTCCCATCTAAATCCTGTGTGATTTTGTACCAATTTTCATGCCTTCATATGCACCAAACTCACCAGTTACACCTTCCTTAGGTGGGGGAGCCGAAGTTGGCTGGTTACACCTTCCTTAGGTGGGGGAGCCAAAGTTGGCTGGAGGTGCAAGAAAGGAACAATGGGCCAAGTGGATGTGACAGGAGTATGTGGGTTTTGGGGCCTGTCCTGATACAAACCAGTATTTGTAACAGATTTTTCTTTTGAAACCAGTTGAGAATCTGACCCTCGGACACAGGTAGCCATTCCTAGACATGTGGCTCCATTTTTCCCTTGGATCAGGTCATGTCCCAGCCGTGCAGTTAGGCTGTGTTTCTGCGGCAGGGACCGCAGGAAGAGGCTGCAAAGCTGCCATAACAAGGACTAGTGTGGGCAGGTTGCCACTTTGGTTCAGCCACGTCCTATTTCAGACCACAAAAGAACTGGTGAGAGAAACACCGTGGCAAAACACAGCACTGTGATCCTCCTAGCCATTTCCATCCCCTCCGGCCAAGGAAAAATCAGGCATTGCCAAGTCAACCAGCCAGTGCCTGAAATAAGCTTTAATTTCAACTACCTGGATAATTTTAACAATGCTTTCAGGAGTGGAGAGTATAATTAGACAGATACTCTTCACTGGTTCCTTATTAAAGATTCTTCTTTCCTTTTAACTTACCTCTTGAAGTTTTTTTGAATGTCTGTAACTGTTAAAACAGTCTCTAAGCTGACATAACTGTGCCCTTTGGCATTAAGGGGTTACGTGGTCCCAGGTCAGGAGTAACAAGATTTCCTAATGCTCCCAGAGACTGATCGTGCTCCCTTCAGTTTACATACACAGCATGTCTTCACAACAAGAGACATACTACTTCAAAAACCAATTTTTAACTGGTTAAATAAAAGGAATATTTTTCTGATACAAGATGCTTCAACTCAAGGAATTGCTTTAGTACGAAATATGATGGACAAAAACATCCTAGAGTGAAAAACAATTTCATGGACAGTTGTCATAAAGGCAGCTAGCATTTTCAGGTTACACAGAATATAAATTTATCAGCTGACACAAAAGAGGTCTCAGTGAAGTCGGAACTACTCAATAAAAGTACTTACATTTAACAGTGACCTAATATTATGCAGACAGTGAAACAGATCCTGATGAAGAAAACTGGGACTTGTCATGATTTCTTACAGGCTCAAATGATGATGTTTTTTTAGTAAGAACATGATTTGTTAAAAGGTATTTTTAAGGATGAAATGTATACAATGTTGTACAAATGGAGCCACAGATCCAGGTGAATCTCACTTGCATTTCAGAAAAGCTTGTTTATAGCATTATATATGCGTGGGAAAACAGATGCAAACACTGAACTACACCTTGTGTTGCTACCTGGAGGACTAGGCTGAAGAATATGGAAGATGTCAAATGACAGCAGTGTAGCAACCTGTTATTCGAGAAAAAGCCCAAATACAAAAGTGCCTTTCTTTTTGGACTAAAATAAGTGTTCTACATTTGAGAAAAGAGTGAAAGGGGTCAGTAGAGTCAGTCTAAGTTATATGATAACAGAGGATGTTAGCAAAAGTGGTAACAAATTTTCAAACTGCCAACCAAGCAGATGCAGAAGGAATGGGAACTGCTGGTGCTAGCTTAGGACCTGTCTGGTATGATATATATAATTTGCTTTCTGTTATGATATGGTACATATCAAAATAAGTAAGCATAAGATTAAAGTGTTACACATATTATAACCAATTGTGACATACAATAATGATATTGAAATAATGTCCTGAAGACCTACATATAGATGTTTAAATGAAAAGCAATTGTATTTGAGTACTATTGCTAGATAAGTAACTTAATTTGACAGCACTAGCACTGCTTTAATTAGCCAAGGAAACATTTTCATTGATTTCATTGTGTATTATTTTGCTGTTTGAAGTTTTGCCTTTTTCTTCCTTGTAGATATGATGTTGAGAATCCACTAGATAAAACCCTTCCATTCAGAAAACATCAGCACAAAAGTGAAAAATGCCACACAGGGGCAATACACAACAGCCACTTACCCTCTGATGGGGATAAGAAGTTAAAAGGTAGTCAAGAAGATTTAAAAGCAGCAGTGATTTCTGAGGAGCTGAAATCCACCGTAAAGGACAAGCCAAGGTCCAGGTCTGGTCTCATTTTCAGAGGAATGATGGCTGGACCAGTAGCAAGTTCACAAGAGGTGATTTCCAACAATTACAAAATATTTGGCTTGGCCATGGATTTTATATCTAACCTTCTGCGATAAAGTCATTTGCAAATAATATGAAAATGACTTCTGCATGCTAATTCATTAAATCTGCAGTCTGAAAATATGTGGTAAGTTAGGGAAGTGGTTCTGGTGAATTCAGAAATTCAAACTGTTTCAGATATAACCACTACCTGTAAATACACCCTGCGTGTCTGTGATCTTAGGTTACAGAATTTCTTTATAAGTCTTTTCCATTCTTGATATCTCTTGACAGATGGGATTTTCTCTTTTCCTGGGAAAATTGCTTTTTTATCTTAGCAGTATCTACAGCTTTCTAAGTTTTCTTAGCCATGGGTATCTGTTTTACTCAGGTTTTTCTGAAACCCCATATTTAATCAGTAGCAGTTTGGAATTGAAAATTAATTTCAGTTAGAAATATGTTTCTAAAGTGGTCAATCAGACCATATTCCATCAGTAACTATTTTCAAAACACAGTTCTGAAATGCTTGCCTTTTTTTTTTCCTTCATGCTGCTTTTATATAGAGAGGAACCCTGTGTAAAATTAGGCTTGTAATAATGAGAAATTGAAATATTTTAAACATATCATTTAGATAATACTGAAGAGAATATGGAAGTTAAATGAATTAGTTGGATCTTTCTAAATATCTCTGATTTGGAAATAAAAACTAGATACCTGTAGTGGGAAGTCTTTCAGTTAGCTGAGTTGGGTACAACCCCAAAATTAAGCTTTTAGTAGATAATTTGTTGATGTTCTTGGGTAAAAGAAAACAGTTTTTAATGGTATATAGCATCTTTAATACTGTTCCAATTTTAAGTGAAAATGTATGTCTTTTTTATTATAATTTTTTTAAAAAATCTGATTTACTGTATGACCTGATTCCTAATAATAAACAAATTGCTTAGCTCAGAAATCAGTGAAAGAACTTTCCTTTTCTTTTCATGTTTATTTAAAGATGCTCAAATTTTAATCTATGGTTTTAATGGCACTTATTTCTAGGATCTGCAAAAAAGGAGGGTTTCAAAACGATCCACTAGCATAAGCAGCACAGCACAGTTCAAGGATGAAGAACGTGAAGAAAATGACCTTAGTGTCCCAAGTACTGATTTTCAAGAAAGCAAAGGATCTTCAACACAAGTAAGCAAGGAGTTTGCATCAAAGACTATGTCAAGCTCACACACAAGTTCAGCCTCTGAAAAACTAAGAAACATCCCCAAAGATGCAGATGACTCTTTTGCCAAACTGCTGTCTGAAAGAGAGAGGACCAAGACAGAAGACAGAAAATCAGTTCCAAGCTTTGGCACAGACAGAAGTGAAAAAAGCCTTAAAGTGAGTGCCCCTCACAGGCATTCAGGGGCTGGAAGAGAGAAGAGAGAAAGATCCCTCAAGAAAAATGAGAGTCGGTTGTTAGGCCACAGGTAAGAATATTTGTGAGAATATTATACTAAAACGTTGAGGAAATCTGATGGAGGACTAGGAGTGACTGAGATATGCCTTCTGATTTCATTGAGAGGAAGAAGCTGGAAGAGGTGAAGATGCTGGAAGAGGTGAAAGTTCTGAAAGGCAGAGAAATTTTAAGATTTAACTTCCTAACTTTTGATATCCCAGACCACTGAAAACTCCCTTCTTGGTCAGTGGAGAGACCCTAGAGGTGCTGGTTTCTTTTTACTGCTTCAAAAGCGAGCTAGTTACTGGTTCAGCCATAGACCACTTAGACATCTAAGCAGTACAGTGACTCCCACCTGTGTTCCACAGAGACATTGCTTGGTTCTTAGGAAATAGTGTTGATTACTTCGAAATACTGCAGTAGTACATCCAGAAAACCTCAGAGGATAAAATTAAGGAATACCAGCCAAGTGCATACATGTGTCCACATGGTTCAGTGCAGTGCTGTGTTTAGCTACCAGCACAGTGCTGTACCATGTAGAGACACTGTGCTGTGTCTTTGAAGCAGGACAACTTGTGTCATTGCAGTATTTAGACTAAGCCCAGTTAGCATCCTCATGCACCATGATGCTGCAGTGACACAGCTCCTGTGTCTCAAAGTATTTTACTCAAAAGTTAGCTCAGATTTTTTTTTTTATTGTACTGCATTGCTTCACGTTGATATAAAAGTTTTAGAAGGGCCTCCTTCTGTGAGCTCTAAATATGTATTTTTGGCTTTTCTCTGCCTTATACTCTTAATTGATTTTTTTTTGGTTGTTGATTATTTTTTTCCTGTGCAGAATTTGAGAAAAGTGGGAGGCATGGGATTTTGTTTATTTGGGAGTTGCTAAAGCAGCAGGACACAGACTGCCACATCTCAAAGCTGGCTTTGTAGTGGGGCTGTGACTTGGTTTGGGTTTTGAAATGCTTCAGGTTGAGTCATTCATCAGAGTTTAACTAGTCTGGAATTCTGAACTGCTGAAGATGCTCTAGGTTTGAGCAGTGCAAGGCAACTGTGCCCTGTGTGTGCATACATAAAATCTGCATAATAAAAACTGCTGCCTCACTATCTAACACTTCCTGTCAGCAGTTCTCCAACAACGGCATCCTGGCCAAGGGCATCTGGCCTGTATCAGAAACAGTGTGGCCAGCAGGAGCAGGGAAGTGATCGTCCCCCTGTACTCAGCACTGGTGAGGCTGCACCTTGAGCACTGTGTTCGGTTCTGGGCCCCTCACTACAGGAAAGACATTGAGGTGCTGGAGCGTGTCCAGAGAAGGGCAAGGAAGCTGGTGAGGAGCCTGGAGCACAAGTCTGGTGAGGAGCGGCTGAGGGAACTGGGGTTGTTTAGCCTCGAGAAAAGGAGGCTGAGGGGAGACCTTATCGCTCTCTCCAACTACCTGAAAGGAGGTGGTAGGGAGGTGGGTGCTGGTCTCTTCTGTCAAGTAACTAGTGATAGGATGAGAGGAAATGGCCTCAAGTTGCGGCAGGGGAGGTTGAGATTGGCTATTAGGAAAAATGTCTTGACTGAAAGGGTTGTCAGACATTGGAACAGGCTGCCCAGGGGAGTGGTGGAGTCACCATCCCTGCAGGTATTCAAAAAGCATGTAGACAAGGCACTTCATGACATGGTTTAGTGGGCATGGTTGATGGTTGGACTCGATCTTAAAGGCCTTTTCCAAGCTAAACAATTCTATGAACTTTAAGCAGGGGGTGATTAACACTCTGCCCGTACTACAGATGGGAAAACGAAGCAGGTAGAGAGAAACCTACATGCTATATGTCACATAGCATGTCAGTAGTAGTCATTCACAGGGCTCTGGCACCCTGAGTGTTGGTCTTGTGGTGCGCTCCCAGTGCTAGAAGTGAGTGTGTGTTATTATTGGCAGAAATATTTTCAAGTTTATATCACCTGCTGCTCCACAAACTAGGGCAAATGCCATTATCCCCTTCTGCGGGCCATAAAGTAGTATTTTTCTTTTACGAAATTTAACAGCAGCCAGGTTTGTTGCTTATTTGTAAGTGCTGAAAAACCTCATTAATATGCTAAAACTGCAATCACAGATTTTTAAAAAATTGTTATTACTATTCTGTTTTAATGTTTAATTTCTTATAAATCTTGAGACACAGTGTGTTGAGGCCCTGTTGAGATCATGAGGAAGCAATGATATATTAGGTCTCTCCACACTTACGTTATGGGCTGTGGGAATTAACAAAATGGGTATCTGCTGGAGCTGCATATGGGCCAGAAGTGGCACTTACTTCCTGTCTGGAACCAAAAAGTGACTGAAAATAGCCACCAGCGTCACACAGTTATTTATCTGTGTTAGCTAACTTCATTTGTAAAAGATTATTGAGTAACAGGCCACAGTGCTACAGTTTTAAGTTTTAAAACCCACAAGAGGTCAGTTCTCCATTATGTACTGTACTGGAAAGCTGCGCTATGTCAGATAATGGCTGAACCCAGGTAATACAAGTCCAACTGTTGCTGAACTGGAACAGGTGCCTGCAGATCCACCTTTTATATTCTGCTTCCGGAAGGATTTATTAGGCCTTTCATGACTCCATGTGAATGCAGAGAGCCAGCTCATAAGTCACTGTGGAAGCAGAAGCAAGAGGGTCTGACTCCATACAACTCTTGTTTCATATAGCTTGACAGAGTATATAAGGTAGTGCTAACCCATCACGTCAACAGGTTGCCCAGAGAGGTTGTGGATGCCCCATCCCTGGAAGTGTTCAAGGCCAAGTTGGATGGGGCTTTGAGCAACCTGGTCTAGTGGAAGGTGTCCCTGCCCATGGCAGGGGGCTGAAACTAGCTGATCTTTAAGGTCCCTTCCAACACAAACCATTCTATGATTCTATGATTCTTTACAGTTTCGGGATGGTTTATTACTTCATGCTCATCATTAACTGAGCTAGAGAATACAGCTTCAGTGGGTTTTTGACAGCTCCCCAACAAAGCTGAGATGAGTAAGTGTATTCCTGGTATTTGATAATCAGTGAATATATAGTACATTACTTATGAGTGTCAAAGGCATATTGGACTGGATAAAATTCTTTGGGAAGACTGTCTGACCAAGATATCTCTTGCACTAACTTCACTCAGCTGTAGTTGGACATGCTGACACTTCCTAACCTTATGCAGTAATTGTGGAGTAAATAGAAAAGGAGAAGCTGAACTGAACAGGGACTGCCCCAGTGCACCATTTTGTGCAACATCCTGTGGTACTGTGCTCCATTGCTGTAGTAAGTAGTCTGAAATAGTTTTCTTCCTTCAGAGGACTGGATTGGTTTCAGCATGAACAGAAGAGGGAGCTATTTCCTAAGCAGAGTCCATGTAATAATCTGTTTCCAAAGCAAAACGGGGACATTCCGGCCAGATGATTTGAGTTAAAGCCAGTAAAGCGTTTGAATTCATGCTGAGCTCTGAGCTTCTGAAAACTCACACTGAAATCAGCAGGACTGCTGATACTCCTGAAGTTAAGTGGAAGTAACAGAGTGGAAGCAAGACTCCAAATAAACATCAATCATTAACAATATAAGGCCTGGCTCTTGCAAGAATTCTATATCCCTTTGGCCAAATCCTGCAGTGTTAGTGAGCCTTTCAGCATTTGACCAGAGTGCTTGAGCATTTTGAGGCATGAAAAATTACAGTGTAGGAGTGGATATTTGTCTGGATCCTCTTCCATTCTCTGTTACTGCTACCTGATGCCTCTGACATAAATGCTAATCAAAGTTTTTAGATGAGTATCTGAAAATCTCTATAGGATTAACTACAGCTAGTTCATTCACAGGCACCTGCAATTCTGGTTTTGTTTCCCACAGAAAACTAAAGACATTCAAAACTTATTTTTTCTTCCATTTGTACTTTTTTGTTCTCTTTTCTCATATGCAGAAAATGCTTTTGTTGCATACAGGCTGCAGGCATCTGTTGTCTACCTATGAGAAAAAAATCAAGCAAAACCACTGCCATGCTTGAAAAGACAAGCTGAATGTTATCAAATAAATGCTTACAAACTGAGTGGGCAGAAATACCTAGCTATAAAAATATCCCAGGGTAATACAGATCCACAGTATTTTGACTCACACATTTTAATGAAAGAAATGAGTGTGCTTATTTTTCATTAACTATCTAATTCTTAGCTACTGCATGAAGTGTGTGCAGCATGGTAACTGTCAAGAGGCCAGATTTGTGACTTGCTACTTCAACCTTATAATATCAACACAAAGTTAGACCTCCAATTACCATATTTCACATAAAAATTTGTCCTCAGTAAGAAATGGAGCTTCTATCTTTTTTCAAGTAGATACCATTTTGCTATCTTGACAGTACGGAGGCATTTGAATTTCTGTAATGACCCAAATTAAATGCTTACCTGCAAAGAGAGCTGTGGAATTCAAGAGTGAGCACTAACTTTTCCAAAATGACAGACCAACACACCTATCACAGATAGGAAAAATAAAAATGCAAATTCATGTATTTGCATTGGTATTGCTGCAATTCCGTGTTTCTTTTTAGAAAAATGGAAACAAGTTAGTGAATCTATCAAATGGAGACTAATGATACAGATGTAGTCTTTGCTTGTTTGTTGAACTGCTACTGCTGAGAGCATTTGCTTTCAAATTCAGGTAACTCTAGTGATGGTTTAAAAGGCCACTGCTTAACTGCAGTTCTAACCTAATTGCTCATAACTGTAATAAAATACTGACTTTTAATAGAAAATAGCTTGTTATTTTTTCAGTATGCTCCAGACTTAATGTTGATCCCCTTGCAGACATATTGTCGTTACATAGTGAGCGCACCGCATTCCTTTAATCACAGAAAGACAGAGGTGAAGAATGATTTGTTCACCTGCATCTTCATTTATTTATGTAGTTCCTGGCAATATGATGTCTGAATTCTTCCCCAGAAAAAGGAGAATAATGATCACAAAAAATTAGAACAAAAGGATTATTTTCTTACTTGTATTACAGGGGGAACAGAAATTTTTGTTCTGTTGGGTCGATGATAGTTCCCTATGTCATGATTGTATTCTTTTCCATACTACTAGGAGTTATTCCATAAAGAAAGTATAATATGCTGTAAAGTTTATATACTCACTCAGATGTCATTGTGAATGCAATCTATGTGTCTTTTTTCCAGAATTCCTTTGTTTTTAATTAATCAAGAAAAAAAGCAATATATAGGTGGCAGCAAATCTTCATTTATCATCAGCTCTAAGCAAACAGCAGTTAATTTAGTTTCTCGATCACAGAATCATAGAATACCAGGTTGGAAGGGGCCTCAGGGATCATCTGGTCCAACCTTTCTTGGCAAAAGCATGGTCTAGACAAGATGGCCCAGCACCCTGCCCAGCTGAATCTTAAGTGTCCAGTGTTGGGGAATCCACCGTTTCCCTGGGGAGATTATTCCAATGGCTGATTGTTCTCGTTGTGAAAAATCTTCCTCTTGTGTCCAATTGGAGTCATCCCAGGAGTAACTTGTATCCACTACCCCTTGTCTTTTCCATGCGACTCCTTGTAAAAAGGGAGTCTCCATCTTCTTTGTAGCCACCCTTTTGATAAGGGCTCCCCTAAGCCTTCTTTTCTCAAGGCTGAACAATCCCCATTCTCTCCGCCTTTCCTCATACGGCAGTCTTCCCAGTCCTTTGATTGTCTTTGTGGCCCTTTTCTGGACCCTCTCCAGCCTGTCCACATCTTTTTTGTATAGCGGGGACCAAAACTGAACACAGTATTCCAGGTGTGGCCTGACAAGCGCTGAGTAGAGTGCGATAATGACTTCTTTATCTCTGCTGGTGATACCCTTGTTGATGCAACCCGGCATCCAGTTGGCTTGCTTTGCCGCAGCAGCACACTGCTCGCTCATATTGAGCTTGTCGTCCACCAGGACTCCCAGCTCCCTTTCCACAGCCTGGAAAGATCCCAGGCAAGATTCTGGGTAGATCCCAGCCTGTGCTGCACTCCTGGATTATGTTTTCCCAGGTGCAAGACCTTACATTTTTCTTTGTTGAACTTCTTAAGGTTCTTGTTAGCCCACTCATCAAGCCTATCCAGGTCTTCCTGCAGGGTGGCTCTCCCTTCCAAAGTGTCCACTTCCCCACTCAGTTTGGTATCATCAGTAAACTTCATCAGGGTACACCTGATCGCATCATCGAGATCACTTATGAAGATATTAAGCAGCGTTGGGCCCAATATCAATTTCTTGGGGACCCCACTTCTGACAGGTTGCCAATTTGAAAAGTAGCTATTTACCACCACCCTCTCTCTGGGTGCGGCCTAGTGTTTTGTTTATTGTGCCATATATGTTGTGGTGTTGGTAATGGTAACCGTGCTGGTCCCTGGAATCTGTAGGTACAGGAGATTATTATAAGGACAGTATTTCTATCTGAGTTTTAAACTTACTTTTCTCAGTAGTTGGTTGTCTGACTTTTCATATTCCATGGCTTTAGCTTTTAATAGTTTAGATAAAATGCTTCAGTGGCCACAGTACATTTCTGCCTAAATTACATAATAGTAGTACAATCATAAATATATGAAGTAAATAAGGAAAAGTAAAGGTTTGCTTTGACAGATAAACCATGCAGCAGAAGTATTTAACAGTGAATTGGTTTGTGATATTTTCCTATGTGATCATGCTTAGGTATATTGTTGATGAGTTTTCTTGTTGTATAAACTGATACAATGTATACAGCACTCCTATTATTTTACTGTAGAACCTTCCATTTTAAGGAAGTGAAAAATGTTTGTCCAAGAACATATGGAGACAAATACATAATCCAGTATTTGTATATTAGTACCAAATGACACTCACACACACATTTGTATACAGAATTATGTCAGCATTCCTCCATACTCCTTCATAGCAAATTCATTTAACTTAACAAATTAAAAATGACATTTATGACTCAGTGCAACTTCAGTGGAGAATTTGAAACCCCCGTCTATCCTTTCAGGTCATTTTGCTGCTGCTGTTTATAGTTCATTCTCAAAGGAGTATTTCTCACTGTTCTCCTTTTTGTTGAGTCCTTGTTCCTTTCAGTAGGGTTAGTAGTGTGCAAGGCAGAAGTAAATGTGGAGGACTCACTACTTAATATTTTATTTTGAGATTTTCAAGAGAATAAAAAATTATGTTTTAAAATACACAATTCAAGTGAATGATAAAATATTCCAACTAAAACGTTGCTGTATCTGTAGTTATGATTTTGTTAAAATGCTGCAAGTTCCATAGGAACTTGGGAGAGACGATGGTGAAGGAACATATTCAGATCAAAGGTAGCAACCTATTAAGGACTTTCCCAAGTCTTTTAACCTGGGCAGAGCCTTGAATGGCAGTGAGGAAAGGTTCTCTGCCACTTTTAATATCTTGATGTGGGGTCAACCCTCCCTTGAGCAGGGGGGTTGGACCAGATGACCTTCACAGGTCCCTTCCAAACTCAACCGTTCTGTGATTCTGTGATTCTCCTTAATGCTGAATCCCCTACAAGAAGCAAGTATTTATCACTAAACTGAGTGCACAGAATAAAGAATGGGGCTCTATAGTGGAATGGAATTCATGACCTTTAGGAACTGTAAAAAAATAAATAGCTGTTGAAGTTGGTGCCTGACCTTGGATTAAAATTTTTCTGTTGCTTTTCCAGAAAGACCATGGTGAATAAGTTATTTGGGAAAGCTAAATGGTGTTAGAAGGTCAAGATGTCCCCATGTTTCACAGCTTGAGCAAACAAAATTGGGGAAAGGCAAGCAGAACCACTTCACAGCAGTTGAGAAACAGTTCTTTTGTCTCAGCTACAGAGACTTACTACAATTGCTGCTTATGCAGCCACTGAAGTTGAAGTGCTCTCCTAATTTTCCATGCCCCTTAATTCTATCAATGTAAGGTGTAATAGTGATGTGGAAACCCTTTCAATTCTCAGCTGAATAGTTTCTAAATGAGTAATTCTGAGCTGGCCAGCTGCATTCTGACTGGGCAGTTCTGCAGTGTAGTGGAACCACCTTATGTTAGATGGGCAGATACTATCTGTAGACCTTGGTTTCACTTCTCGTAGTTCAGAATAACATATTGCAATGTTTGAACTTCTAGTTTTCACGTATAAAGCCAACCACCCTCCCTCACCCAATTCCAAGAAAAATAGCATAGAAACTAGAATCAGAGCAATGAAAGAAGAAAAAAGTGTAAAACTGGAATCAAAGACCCAGGGGAACAAAAGGACTTAGCAATCAGGACCTGAAGTTAAGGATATCTTGCCAATTTCATAGAAACTAAAGGGAATGGCTATCAGAAAGGCAAAAAGAAATAGGAATATCATTACATCAGAACAAAAATTTCCTCCTGCTATTAGTGAGCAAAAGGATACAGCAGTGGATCCCATTGTCCAAAGGCAGAGATCTATAATACAGTTGCAGGAGCAAGGAAGATAATTGATTCTCCACTCATCCTTTCATTGTGAACAATCACCCTACTTATCCGGTACCTCTAATTGCGTCTGCCATACCCTCCTTTGCCTTGCCATCAGTCTTGGCTACAAATGGAGTGTGAGCTAGTGGTTTCCTTTCAGAAGCCTGCCAGTACAAATGGATATTTCAGACAGTAAGGACTGTTTAATGACTGTGTAGCTTGGCTTCAGATGCCTTTTCCAACCAAAACCTAAATATCTGTGATGCACTTCATCTCCACCACCAGGAAAGAAGTGCCAGTGAGTTCAGAGCCAGAATTTCTCTTCCTGCAATAGTCTCTCAGCTGAGTTTGCTTAGCTGGGCACTCTTTAGTGGTTCCCAAAATAACATTCATTATTTGGTAATAAGCCTTTTTCTAGCAGTGCTTTGCATTTTAACACAAACAGGGTAGGGTTAGTGAATTGCCATAGATACCAAGTTCCTTAGTGGAACATTACTCATCTTTCATAGAATCTTAGAAATTACAGATGGAAAAGACCTTTTAAGGTCATTTGTTTCTATGGCAGATTATTCATTTCTCTCTCTATATATTTGCTGTAATACTTTTTCCAGGGTTTTGTCTAGCCCAGTCTTAAATTACTCAGGTAACACCTCTCCCCTGAGAATATATTTCAGTGTCCAGCGCCCTTAGCCTTAGGAATTTTTCCCTTATATTCACTTTGCATTTGCTTTTTACTGCCTTGTTACCCATAACTGAAGTTGGTTTTTGACTGATCTTTCTGTTCCTTGCTACATATTTGCCTCTGTTAAAATACTTCTAAATATTTTTCATGTTCCTTTAGACTTTTTCTGTCTAAAGCTTATATCACCTGCTTGTATTTTTATCTTTCCTGCTCTGAAATTTTGCTGTTGTTTTTCCATTAGGTTTTAATGTTTTGTTTTATATTTATTCCATGTAGTTAAGGACTGCTCTAACTTTGTTGCACTGAGTCCCACTAATATGGCATAAGACCAGTCACCTGCTGCTCAGGGCATGATTCTCAGCACTATAAAATCACATTAGCCCATTTGTCACTGCACTTTATCACAGGCATATGCCTTCTTACTTTCAGTTTCAAGCACATTGAAAGCAAAATGTCTCCTCAGTGTTTTAGTGTGTTTTCCTCCAAAATGGCCTTTAGAGTATAATTATGAAGTCAGTCTAATCTTCTGTGGTAAGGCAATATGTGTTCCTATAGCAAAGGTACCCTCCCTTCAACTCCCTGCATTTCTATGTAAGACTGACAAGGAGTGAATGGGTTTGCTTTCTGAACTGCCTATGGCTTTCTTCATCCTGAATGGAGACGAATACAGGTGAACCCACTGTGTCACTGAAAATTCCTCCTTTTCCCTTTCATATATTCCAACAAAAAGTCCCTGAAAATTCACTTTTATGGAACTAGGAGATCCTTAGAGGAAAACAAAATAGTAATCTTCCTCAGAAATCCTTTAAGTCCTTTAAAAACATATGCAGGCTTTTTGTATTCTTTTAGACATCTGAGACTTTCAAAATAATACTTTGAAAGTGTTATGGTCCTTAAAGGATTATCACTCATGCTTTGCGTTATTAACAGGAATAAACGAGCTTATTTTCTGTGTGAGGACCAAGCCTATACCTGTCAGTTATACACAATTGAAACCCAAAACTGCCAAGATCCTCTCACACATTTTTATCCTGCATCATTCCGGGCTACAAGCTGTGCTGATTTACATTAGAACATTGGCAAAGAATGTTGTCCATGAGTTTCTGAACAAGTCCAGAGCAGGATTTGATGTTCCCTCCATCAGCGTAAGCAAAAAAGCAGAGCACAAGCAATCCAGGAGGTTTCTGACTGCAGTGATGATAACTTCCTGACACAGGTGATCGAGGAATTTTTTCCTGTGAGGGTAGAAAGCAAGTACTCATCACCTTGATAGCCTATTCTGTGAAATGAGGTCTGAGCTCAGCCAGCCATATTGTTATAAACGAAAGCCTGTTTAAAATCAGTCAGAAAACTCCAACTGATTTCAGTGTATGCCAGCATACTCAGTGACATGCACTGTGTATGAGCAATGTCTGAGGAATTCATTAAATTTTTCCCACTGTGAGAGGAAGAGGATGTATTGGGCAATGGTGGCATTTCAGGGAAACAGGAGTTTAGTCAGAGTGCAACACTCCAGGTAAAAGAATGGAAAGGAATGCAGAGTTGGAGCAGCCTAATAGTAAGTTACCTTTACATGATTCCTTCCATCTTCGTCTGTTTGTGATCTGTGCATAGCACCAGGCATTGTCCTTAAGCTGCATGAAGAGGCACATGGCGTCATCTCAGGCTTTCGTCAATGCTTCGGTGTGGCTTTGTGTACAGGAAGCACAGTAAGAATAGTGCAGTCGGCACCTTCCCTGAGAGACTATCCAAACCCTCCTGGAGTGTGTGCAGCTGCCAGCCGGGGAATAAGTCTTTATTTGACTCTTGCAATTGGCAATCAGAAGAATGGCTGTCAAACAAAATGGGGTCATCTTTGGGGAATATGGATTTAACTAGCCTATACACAAAAACAGAGAGACAGAGAGACTGTAGTTGCCAAATCACTCAGCAGTGAAAACCTTCAAGTATCTGGAGTTGCATAACACCTTTTATAACATAATGCTTGGACCGGAAAAAAGAACCTAAAATAAAAGTAACTCTTGTGACTTTTGTTTTGTGCCAATGGATTTATGGCATTAGAGCCTTCGACATAACATCTGTGTGTGCTGCCATTTGCCCTTTTAGTATTTTTCCAGCACTCTGTAGGAAGAAGCACTTTGCAATTACTGGAAATGGCAAATGGCTTCTGTATCATTCCTGTATTTTTGGAAAGGATGTAAAACTGGAAAGGTCCAACCCGTTGCCTAAAATGCATTCAGTCAATTGAGAATTTGCCTTGTTCATGCAAATACAGAGGGAGTCTAGATCTTCTCAAATGTAAAGCAAGAACAGACAGTATACATCCTATTTTGCTCGTAGAGCTTCACACCATTTCCTTTCACTGAGTCTACATATGAGCCTTGGGGAGAGCACAGTAGGAAGCAGCATAAGAAATTACCCACTCCTTAAAAACAATCAGTTGTTTGCAGGTAGCACAAGGAATTTTTGTCCCCCTATGTGTTTATCTCCCTAAGATTACTTTACCAGGACGTAAAATCTCTCTTTGCTGTATATGTGTTCACCAATAGGCTGTTATCTGTATTCACCTTTTTTATAATAAAATGAGATAATAAAACTGCCCCACTATTCAGTGTAAGCTTTCATCTTCTTCCAATTTAACATTTGATATTAGCTTTCAGGAAGATAATTTATTTTGCTAAATTCTGTCAGGTTACAGTGGTTTGGACTGTTAAAAATCTGAGGTTTCTGACAGGAAATGTAAGGCCACGAAAATTCCACATCCTTAAAAATAAATGTCGTAAAAGTTGAAGGCCAAAACCAGTCAGAGTGGGTACTTCATGTATTACAAACAATAGAGGGTTCTATTCACCTCCACTGATATGAATTGATTGAGTGTTGGAGTCTGGGAACCCTTCTCAATGCTTTACGTAGTGTCTCTTAGCTGGTGTCTAGAAAGCACCTTTATATAATGGAATTAATGGAATAGAGTTTTATTTTACTGATACTTGTTTATTTTGGTGGCAACTGTTTTGAGTTGCTGAATGTAATGGTCAGTTCACACGGGTGGTACTGCGCTCCTTGAAAATTCCAATGTAGGGGTGTTGCACTGAAAAATCTTTGCTAGAGTAGAGTACAGTATGAATGAAGGAGCTACAGTTACATTATAGTTGGTCTGGTCTTATAGCTGGAGATAAATATTAATTAATTGCTGATGAGAGAGCACTCTGTTCAGGTGAGCCCAACTCATCAGGTAGTTCAAACCATCTTGTAGCTCAAGCCATGATTATAATCATATTTTTTTCATATACAAACCTTCTCAGCAGAGATATAGCGTTCTCCTGAATTGCTACTACAGTTAATAAAAATTCAGCAGGACAAATGCAGATTCGTGTGTGAGCTTATTAGAAATGACCCTTTCAATGACAATTTTTTCATTTAGCTTTTTTATGTCTGTCAATGAGCCATCTGTTCATGAATTAATTTTTCGTACTGCTAATGTGCCAATCAAATCATACGCAGGTCTTAACTGAAAAGGAAGTTTGGAGAAATTAAGTGTATGAGCTCTGTTAGCTTTGTCAACCAGACTTGCAAGCATGGCAGAATTTATATTAAATCTTCTTGACAAGGTCTTTTTCCCGTAGAAATATATTGCCTAGTACTGATTATGATCCATTTCCTTTGCATCTTTACAACTGCTTTTAATAATTCTGGTTTTATATTTTTGCCCCAAAGCAATGGCAAGCTGCATCACATATAATGGCCTCGTTTTCCCTTTTACAAATAGCAACAGAGTCTAATTTTTTTCTTACCTACTCTCCACATCTTACTCACTATACCAAGAATGTTGCATATGTCTGTATATGGCATAACAGCAAAAGACTGGAGGATTGCATTGTGACTTCTATGCATCCTTCTGACACTAAATTGCAGAAAAGATATATGTCCAGTGGAAAAGCTGTTGTCATCAGGCAGTGAAATAAGTTTTACCAACGTAGTAATCTTAAAGCCACTGATCATCAGTGTTTATTTTTTAAGCCCCTTTGTTTATTTGACCTCCTGTGTATGGTAGTATAAATAGGAAATAGTGGAATGTACATGCATTATTGTGCCAAGAAGTGCTTTCTCTGCAAGTTCTTGCTATTCTGAGTAAATTCAGTTTTCTGAAATGCATGAAGATCAGATAGGAATGTTCAAATATTTAGAGAAAGTACTGTATAGCATGTTTATAATGAAACTTATTTTCTTCCTGTCCCATTTTTCTGCCATGATGGATGACTTCCCCCTTCCTCAGTATTCTAACTGTATGGTTTTACATGTACAATAAATTTTCCTGGAACAGTAACCATCTGCTGAAATGGAAAGTGCAATAAATGTCCTGACAGTGTTTTGAGAAACACGAGGTCCCCTTAAGGAGGGAACCTGCACCTGCAAAATTACCCCTCTTAATCAGAAAACACCCTCCATCAATCTTTGATGTCAGCACTTTCCTCAGCTTGATGGGAATTCTCAGCCTTGGTAATTCAAAACACTTTGCATCCCAGCATTGGTTCTTCCTGGAATGGGCGTAGAACCAAAATCTTTTAGACTTTCCAGAAAGCAGTAACGTTACCAAAACTGGTGCCAGGTGAGCTATATATGAATTGTACCATAGTTGACTTTATTTTCATTTATAGATCTTTCGAGATGAAACATTACTGAGAAGTGTTTGGGTTGCTAATTTGATGTGGGCAGTGTTCTACATGCCTGAACATAGGCATATAGTGCTATTTGAGACTCAAAGGTATCCAAGACATCTAATGAAGCTATGAGATATGGTACAGTGCCTATAGGAGACCCAAGCCCTTCTGAAGCAGCAACTGAGGCTGGATAGCATGCTGTAACCTGTAGTGCTGCATTCTTAAGAGCTCTGTCTGCAATACTAAATCAAAATGGGTTAACCTAGGAAGAAACACGTTATTCTCTAGGAAATAAGAGACAATAGTGTGCAGTCTCAGACAAAACAAAAATGTGGATTGTGGTTATGTCTAAGTGCAGTTAAGTGACATGAGTGCTTGGCAGAAAAACATTTTATTGGCAAATTTATTGTCATTGAGACCCTTTCCCTGACCAGGAGGGATGAAATACTAGCAAGTATCTAGCAGAAAGAAATCTTAGCTGAAACTCAGTATCAGCAAAAAGCAAGGGGAGATCTGATTGTTTTTTAAAATATACCATAGTCAACTATATTAAACTCTATATCACATTAGAAGTACTGTCATATTCAGTGAGAGCTCAATACTGCTTATGCTACTATACAAATTTGCTCTCAGTCCTCTTATTTATATTGACCTGCTGGGCATCCTATTTATTTTTACCTCAAGTCCCTAATAACATGGATGATTCATTTCCATTCTATCTTTTCTGAATTGTAGCCATCCACATTTCATTGCATTAACCCTTTAACTTGTTTTTAGAGAAAAAGTGTTTCTTTTCTTATAGTATCAAAGACTATCAGTGAGAAAGGTGCCAAAATGCTTTTAAATTGGAAAAGCCCTGCATATGATATGTCTGGGTTCTGTTTTTATTCATCTTTCACACACTGAAAAAGGAAATTAAGTTAATGGAAAGTATGTGATATGACAGCAGTTGTTGCTATAATAATATCAGGCATACAAATGAATGTTGCTGAGGAAATTATACCATACTATTTTTGAAAGGACTGTCAGTGCAATATCTTTTTTCCAAAGCAAAGGCCAATGATGCAGTATTGCTCTTTTGAAAAAAAATCTCAACATCTTTTTACAGTAGTTATTTGAAACTTTTTGTTGGTTCTAAATTAATTTTGGTATGAATTCAACAGGAAGAATAAACCCATCTCATCTCTGAAAATCTGACATTCTATTTAAGTTCTGACTTCGCAGCCAAGTTTAAATGCTTAGTCCTTTTAGTAGTTGTTTATATGAATTTTTAACCTGTTGTTTCTGTAATATACAATTAAATCACAAGGGCAATTGAACAACTGCTACCTATTAGTGTATTAAAAAATTACCCTGGTAAAGGAAGCCAGTCTACCACCTATTCCCACTTACATTATTTGGATATTTCAAGTAGTTTCATGACTAACTTTAATCTCATCCTGATCCCCATCAGGGATGTAAATTTTATGTTATGTCCTGATCCTTTGAACTCAGAGGCAGTCACATATACTTGAATATCCTCACTTAAATTTCAGGGCAGTATAAAATCTGGCCCTGTATATGAGCTTGCAGGACCTAATATATACTGAAATCACACAAATGAAATTAACTGATGTTGAAACATAACTGAAATCTTGAATCAATTGCAGTGTATTGCTCTGTGCTGGTGGCTTTTCCTCATGAACTCCTGAAGTTCAGCTTTCTTCCACTGAAAAAGTTTTTGCTCTAACACCATTTATTTCTTTACACAAAAATGTGAGACTGAGCTCCTTTGTATAGAGCATTTTAAAAGCTAAAGGTGAAAGTCATTGAATATGTTTTTTATCTATCATCTTCTGCATCTTTTATTATCTCTCTCTCTCCGCATGTGCACACATACCCCCACACCTGCACGCACATCCCTCTGTGTATAGATATATATACATATTTTTACACACACATAAAAAAATATACCTTTTTGTGGGTATATTCTGTATTTCTTGTTTATTCAAACAACTTTTCTTGTTAGAAATGAAAATTTGGTCATTTGTTTTTTTGCTTAATTTTAATGTAGGAAATCTCCAACATCAACTTGCTATAAAGAAGACCAGACGAAAGACGTCCTAGAATTAGGTAAGTTACGTCAAGCTTCAGTTTGGGTTTTGCCATCATATTCTTCAGAGCAGCTGTAACCAAATATGTATCAGTCGCTTCTTTTGTAACTCTTAACTGAGTCAGAGTAATTGCATTTGCTATTAACTTCTTGGGTAAGACTGTGTAAAGAAGTCATTAAGAAGTAATCAAACAAAGGCTGGCTCAGGTACTTTTTATTTGTCCTTTCTGGCTAAAACTATATTTTCTATTTTATAAAGATGGATGACAAGAAAGTGTTAATTGTCATATTGATGACCCCCTGGCACTGAGCCTGCTGGGGGAAGCAATTATTTCATCCAACACATTATATGATTACTTTTTTTTCTTTCAGTTGATGTTGAGGATGAAGAAACAACTGGAGAAGTTAGTAAGAACCTGGATCTTTCAACAGTGCTTCAAGTAGTATCAAAGGCAATTGATATTTCTCTTGCAAAAGTAAGACTAACTATGTAAATAGATGTGTGAGAATTTTTTTTCAGTTAAGTTACCCAAAGCTGCAGTAGGTTGCTATGTGTTGCATGTTTGTGTGTGATTTAGCATGTGCTGTATTCATTCTTGAGTATATTCCTTATTTGGTGTTCAGGTGAAAAAGTAATGTAGGGGTACCTGGCCAAAATTCAGAAAAACATCAGAAAAGCATGCCAGAATGCATCAGCCCACTTGAAACACAGATAATAGCTTTAATTAATGAAGCTTGTATTATTTTATTAATGCCTCTAGTCAGTTATTCACATGCTTATTCTCCAGTCCCTTAAACTGAAAGTGGTTTAGAACAAGTTTATTATTCCCCTATCACTGTTTCTCTCTTGCTTATCTTCCTCATTTTGACCAGAAATGGAAGCATTAAATACTTTTAATATTTTCTTTCCTGTTCAGACAGAGGGAAAGAAAAAACAGAGAAGAGAAAATGAGGGTGTCTTCCAATTTCATTTCTAGATCAAAGAGATCTGAGTAACTATACAAACACTGAGCAGTCTGTTCTTATTTACTCAGCTTTAGCACAAATGCAATTTCTTCAGTGTATCTATTCCTGAATAGTAGTGGTCTGCAGTTGTTCAGGGCCAAGATCTGAATTTGGCACATGCTGATATGCCATCCGACATACAGCAGTCAAACATTTGAGTAGCATTTATCTCATACCAGCAACATCTGACAGGCGAAACAGGCTGCCTTTTCTCCATACTGTGTTCAGCAGGGTCCTTTTCTTCCTAATGTAACCATTAGTAGGTGTTGCTCTTCTAGCTGTTAAATGTAAGGCAATATTCTGTAATGATTTCATGGGAAATTGTACCCCAGATGATCTGCATAAACAATTTCCTATGCTGAGCAGCACACAGCATTGTGAGTTGAAGTAATATTGCAGGAAAAGGAAAAAATTGCTCCTTTTCATTTGAGTGTTGCTATTTACAGTATGTATAAAACAGAAAAGGGTGGTTATAGTGAGTTAGTCATTACCCTTCCACACTCCTCCTTTCTTTTCTACAAATTACTGAAAGAAAATCTATCTATGTTTTGATTTGTTTTTAAAATGAGAACTTTTTTCTTTCTTTTTTTTTTTTATAGGAATTAAAAAATCTTTTGTTTGGCTCGAGTCTTTGTTGCTTCAGTGAAGAATGGAAAATACAGAGTTTTACATTTAATAACATACCACAGTTAAAATACGGCATTGTGCAAAAAAAGGTACTGTGAGTTCCTTAAAGTGATCTTTGCTTTTTACAGTGATTTTACAAAGTCTGTGTGTTTCAGCAGTAAAAAAAATCTTCTAAAGACTCTTCTCTAGCTTCTGTAGTTACCAGTGGATGATGTGACCTTGCCAGATCTTCTTAGGAGCCTTGAGACGGATGGAATATTTCTGAGGGAAATTTAAAGTAGCTACAGAAAGTTTGCATATGTGTGTGTGTGATGGGGAGTTACTCGTAGGGAGGAAGACAAGCCACTTCAGCTGAAAACTAGTGGTGGTAAAAGAATAAAAGAGCATAAATCAAGGGTGGAGTTTAAGAGATAAAGGAACTGGGGGGGCAGAGTTTAACAAGTTTAAGATAGATCATTATGTGTCTCAAAATGGGAGGATGTAGCAGTGCCTCGGAAATCACAAGGAGATTTTTGCCTCTTAAAGATATGGGGTCACATGATGAAGCACATTCCTAAACTAAAAGGGAACAAATGCCCCTGCAGTATCACTGGGGCTGGGACACTGGAATGGCTGGTGGGACCACCTCTTTTGCAGCCACGTTTCTGTAATACTGGACTGCAGCCACAAGATGCCAGCTCTTCCCTAAAACAAGGTTTTCATAAATTCCTTAGCATCATCTACCAAGTGGCCCTTTCTAAAATCCCCAGCAGGTCCCTGTGGTGACCCAAGCTGGTAAAACCACCATGCTATGACTAGGGTCAGCCTGGAAAGCACGTACCCAATCCATAGAAATTTTTGGTGCTAACAAAGATCTCTCTGGTCTAGGGCAATCAGTGGGTGACTCACTCATCTGGTGACTATCTTCTCAACCTTGCCTGGGCACCTGACTTACAGACTTAGACTGCAGTGCTTCAGACTGTCCTTCTGCTCTGTATGCCAGATGCAGTTGGTCAGCCTGGTTTCTCAGCTGGCCAATGCATAGACTCAGACCAGGGACCACACGCAGGGTGCAGGATGTGTAGCTGCCTCCAGAATCAAACAGTTCCATTGTAAAAATGCATCCTCCTCAGCTAGAACTTAATGCTTATGTCTCCGCCCCATGACTCTGTACATATGCTTCTGGGACACCCATGCACCAGGTCTCTTCTCTTAAGAGCAAGGATCTGAGGACTTCAGTAAAGTCTAGGGAAGGAGTAGACTCCTCTTTACAAAACACTCATCAAGCTTCTGCACTGATGCAGAAAATCTATCTGGCCTGAGAGAAGTAGACCATTATGTACTATATAGAAATGAGAGGAAGAGAGGCTTTGGGGCAAGGGCAATGGCTAATAAACATGTCATTAAGATGTTTAATTAACTTACCTTGTCTAGTTAAATATTTCATTAGGCTGATGATCTCAGAAAAAAGCTGCTTATGTTCAAATAAAACCTAGCAGAAAAAAGATATTAAATGTTAATTTAAACTCCAAAAGGAACCATGGCAGTAACGTTCACTGGTCCACAGTAAATGTTACTTTGGTGTTTCCAGACCCTGCTGCTAGAGAAAGGATATCTCATCACTTCTAGAGAGTCACTGGCCATAAATTTCCTGCTGTCAACTCCACAACAGGAATGGTAAACCAGAGTGTTTTGCTTAGATATGTTTATTTCAGATAGGTAGTATATTCCTCCTCACTTCCAAAATTCATTTCAGCTGAACAAATGTTTGATTCTCTCTTGCATTAAGTTTCTGTGGTGCTATCAGAAGGTATTTAGAATGGTTCCTGTCATTGTTTTGACTGGGAGGCTTTCTCTGGTGGACTGAAATAAACCTTGCATTTTTCCTTAATATATTTCAGATGATTCACTCATTAGTTATGTAAGTAATCATAGAGGGGTAGTGTGTGTGTAATATAAATGAGAAAATGGAAGGTATCAATATGTAAGCTCTTTTCTGATTACAGGACCTTTATTTTCTAGGTTGCATACTATGCATACTGCATGTACCTGCAGGTCCCATTCTCTTAGGCTTGATGACATACTTAGGACAACTTGAGGATTAAACTGATCACTTTGGTCACATTGCTATTTGAAAACAGCAGTGCTGGCTGTACTTTTCATTGTGCTCTATGGTTTTGAGAGGAGTTTGACAGACCCTAAACTGATTCATCACAACCTGGTCATGATCTACAGAGGAAATCAGGGGTGCAACTGTAGCATATGACAGCAGTGTGATCCTGGGTTAATCTCATGCTATGGAGAGTAACAGCAGCATAGACTTTGGTATGGGTTAAAATCAGAACAGAGACTCTCCAGAAAACCTGCTGGGTGGTCCATACTTTCTTACTCTCATTGTTTTTCTTACTTTACCTCAATAGACAAAGCTAGCACTGATATGTCAGCCTATATGGGATGCTGGTTTAGGGAGGACCTGTGTTAAAGTAATGGACTTCCTAATGTTAAGGGTAAACCCATTTCTGAGAGTGGCAGCATGTGCTGACAGACACATGGGACAGCATCTGTGGGATTTAATATGCTGAATCCTCTGTTAAGTTGCAGTAATTCCCACTACTACCAATGCGATGTGTGGTATTGTGGTATCCGTGATGTTAGTCTTGTGTCCTGCATAGCCTGCTCCATTCATGCTTAGATGTTCCAGACAAATGATGTCTTTTCTCTGTCTCCTCAGCAAACTACTTGAGTAAATAATATGATACGAGGCACCTGGGAGATAACTGAGTGACAAGGGAAGGAGAGTTATGCTGGATGAAGTTTTCTAGACAAGAAGAGGGCATACCATTTGCTTCTCAGGACAACTTCTGCAGCTGTCTTTGCCATGTAGTGAATCCATAGGAACAGGTCTTGGTCTTGCAATAGGGTCAGGTGGGCTAGATGGCAGGGAATAAGCAAGGAGAAGGAAATAGATTACTACTCCATCCCACAGTCTATTTTCCATAAAGTTTGAAGTTAATATGGTATTTGTTGGTATTGTGATTTTTTTCCAACATTAATAATTTGGAAGGTTTGAACTTTGTTCATTTTCTTTCTTCCCCAGTGAGATAGCTGCCTGGTGCAGAGGGCTATACATAAAACTGAAATCTTTGTTTAGTGATGTAAGGGGGAATGTGACAGGAGGCATAGTGCTCAGAGGAGGTAAAAGACGAAGGCTTATTTTCACCCTTTGGAAAACGGTCAGATTTGATTTCTCTCTGGAAGTTAAGGTAGACTGTGGCTCAATAGGGATCAGGAGATCTTTCATTTGTTTGCATAATCATGGAACAGATTTTTAAAAAATCTTTCCTTTGACATTATAGATGTCGAGGCATTTTGAGGAAAAATAAGTGGGAAACACAATACCAGTTAGTAAAACTGATTTTCACTGGCTTGCAAAAAAAATAGAGCAACAGAGGGTACTACAAAGTCATGGATGGAAAGAGAGATGAAAGAGCGGCTTAAGCCTGAATAGAAGCATGTGGCTTGCAAAAGTTTTCACCAGCATCAAACAGTGAAAATTGGTTTGGTCAGGGAGTGTCCCATTATTCCCCTCAGGGTGGCCCATGTGGAGTATTGGCTGCAGTTCAAGCTTGTGTCCTACAACAGCTTATCTTTGCAGACAGTAACAGGAATAAAGACACTCGGTAAGTCAGTAGTTGACATTAGAAATATTTTTGATACAGAATTAATTTTTTTTTTTCTCTGCTGCAGCCACTGAGGAGCCTTTTGAGTTTGAACTTATTGAACTTCTCTGAGAGAGAAAGAAAGTAGCATATGATTTACTTGTATTTACTTCCCTTTCAACTATAGGAATTTAGAGGTTGGTGTTTTTTTTGTATAATTACTTGCTTGTGATTAACCCAACAACCTCTAAAAAAATCCAACAGCTTGAATTGAGGCCAATGAAAATTATTTAACCTTGAGATCCCATGGAGATATGATTTCAAAGAAAATGTAATCAAGGCTTGAAAGACCATGAAATTCATGCAGCTTTTGACACTACAAATCTCAGGGAGGGTGAAAAATTAGTTACAGCTATAATTTTTTTTTTTCTTGCTACTGTGTTTGATCTTTCACAGTTAAACTCCTTAATAGAATTTGAATTTAAATTTTGTGTGTGTATTTTCTACTTACTTTAAAGGAACATTGTTAAATATTGCTAATGTCAAGGGAAATTTCTTGGACTTCTATAATGTTAACATACTTGTCACTTTGCTAAAGGAACAGAGCTTACTCAATGAAGTGCTGGAAAATAATGTCTAAAAAAATTACTGTATTACCAGACTTCTTGTATTCACCTTTTGTTTTCAATACAAATTAAGTCCATTACAAAAGAAAAATTTCACAAAGCTTTCCTGTGTTTTATAGATACAGTTTGTTGAATAGGTGCAACAGTATTTTACTGGTTTATGCTGCCACCACCTTGTGTTATTTGTGGGTGATACACTGACCCCAATTTAGTCAGAAGAAAATCTTTCATGCTGAGAATTTTCTTGAACTTCATTACCTTACAATGTAAAAATGTTCATCATGTATAAAAATTTGGCCATAAATATATACTTTTCTGCTTGGAACTGTTTAGGAAAGTGACAGGGTCTCTGTTGGTTTTTCTTAGTTTTGTCTGACTGGCACTGAATGTAAATTCATTGTTTGGGCTGTTTTCATCAATAATGGAATGAAACAGGCACCTGTAGAACATCATTATTTGTCTTCAGGGGTCCACACTAGTGCCCAGGTCCAGTAAAAGTGTGTAGGCAGTGCTGGTACAAGACACCTAGTAAGCCATTAGAAATGTTGAAAAACAGGCTNCTAGTAAGCCATTAGAAATGTTGAAAAACAGGCTTAGAGTCTAAATACAATAGTGAAAATTTTACCGTTACTACTACTATTGCTGTTGCTGGTTGTTATTGGCACTGATTGCTTGCGGACCCCGAGACAAGGGCCAAATAAACAAGATTCTAAGAATTCATCACTTGAAAATTGCCTGTTCCTTGAAGTCACTTAAAGGCAATTGGCATGGACTGATAAAGAGATGAGGTCAGCGGTATAATACATATGCAGAGTGTAATGTCAAGTTCATTCTACAATGTTATGCAGTTTAGTTTTTTCTTCTGTTCAGTTCTTTCAGTACATCACATCTGTCTGTATTCCTATCAAGAGCCTGCTGTTCAGAGCACACTTTTTAAAAGTGCAAAAATTAGCTAGCAAAACTTTATTATTCTAATTTAGATTATAATGAAAGTAGACTTTTCAAGGCAGAATGAGGCTCTTGTCCACATAAAAGAGAAAACTCAGAAACTTGCATGCAAGAAAATCAGTACATATTTAGGTTTTATGACCAGGAATCTCCACAGAATTCACCAAAGAATTATTTCTGGTTGGGAAAACCAGGAACTTGTTTCAGCTTGGAGGACAGCCTTTGATCATCTGCTCCTTGGTCCCTTTGAGTCTCAGGTCATCCTTAGTAAAAATAGAGATGTTAACCTTTTCCTCTTTCAACATGGTTCAGTGATCGTAAATGTCATAAAATTATGTGGCACCCAAAAAAGTGGATTGAGGCCAGATTGTTTAAACTATAAGTGTCCCAACTCATGCCAGCTACAAACTATCCTGTTTAATTGGCAACATTTGCCTCTCCTATTTTTCCCCTCCTATTATCCACGTGGTTTTAAAAGATTTTGATTTTACATATTTTGTCTATGAAAAATGATGCTGAAGTATGCAGAAATTCTCCAAGGGATTTCAGGTCAGCAGGTGAGCTCTTTGTCTTTATGCACAGAAATTCTAAAAGCCTCCAGGCTCCTGAAAATGAATAGCAAGGTGGACTATTTTATTCATGAGATAAACATATTTTTCTTACGATGTGTTTGCCATAGGCAGAAACTCTTAGGCAGAAAGAGAGGGAAGTCTCAGAGCTTAAAATGAGAGGATTAATATTCCTTTCTAATTCTAACCTGAATTTTGAAATTACTGGCCACTTCACAGTAAGTGTTTGACTTCATTCTTCTTCGACATTCAGGAAATAATTATCATGTCTCCTTCTTACTCTGCTACCTCTCTCAGACATGTAAATTAGTTGCTATGCTTCCCATAAATTTCTGAGTGTCTGTATTAGAACACAGGCAAAGATAAGAGAAAGTCATGCTTATTTTTTTTACTTGAAAACTCTCACCAATTATTTCCCATATCTCACATCCTTCAGAGGGGGAAACATTCTCTAAATGAACATTATATTCAAGGCAGACATTGAACTTGAAAGCCTGTTTAATTTTTTGATGTTTGGTGTTTCTTGTTTAGTCTTTTGAATTATTAGATCTTTTACTGAAATGCTGGAAATAGGTTTTGACATCATCTCCCATGCTGGTAACACTCCTAAGACTGATAATATCTGAATTTCAAAGACTGCCATTCTTGAAGCCATGAGAGAAAATTCCAATTCTGTGCTTCCCAGGGGCATGTGTCTGTTGTCCTCTTCAGGCTCATGGATGTTGGGTTTTATTTTTGAATCTGCCGGTTTTCCATTGTGTGACTTTTGGCCTCCTGGTCCTTTATTTCTACATTCACATCTTGGAAGTTAGAATAACAGGAGGTATTAGAACACTTCACAAAACACAGTTAGTAGGAATTGTGTTGACAGCATTGCTTACATATTTGGGATCAGTAGACTACTGTAAGCATGCCGTAGTTTTGCACATCATTGTGTAAGTTCCAAGCCAAGCATCTAAGTGAAGATAATTTCAGAAACAGTGAGGCTCCACAAAGCAATACTGTGTCAGTCACGATAATGTTTTAGGTCACCACTTTGGGACATACCTTACTAAAAAAATGCAAGCATAC
>VYZV01005572.1:12330-31595 GCA_013401275.1 Pandion haliaetus | reverse complement strand
GGTTCCCCTTCTTAAATCTGTTCTCCCAGAGGCGCTCCCACCGTCACTGATTGGGTCAGCCTGGGCCAGACGCGGATCCAACTTGGAGCCAATGAAGCTTCTAGCAGCTTCTTACAGGAGCCACCTCTGCAGCCCCCTCCCCCACTACCAAAGAAAACCGCGCCACACAAACCCATAACAGAAGGGTACAGATATTTGATGCAAGACTATAATAATATCGCAAAGAATAGTGTTATATACTTGGATCTGAACACAACCTACACTTTCAGGTTCAGAGCAGTCCCTCAATATACAGGTAAGAGACTTAGCATTTAGTCCTTTTTTAAGCATATAGTTTGTGCGCAATACATGAAATGGCCATTAGCTAGTTTGTGTGACTTTGCACAGCTTAATAATCTCAGCAAATTTAAACTTAGGTATGTCTACTAAAATATTTCTTTCTTATTTTTAAATGCTATTACCTGGGAAATGTATTCTAAATGCTTATATTCAGCCAAAAGTGAATCTTACCAGATTCTGTCTCTCGTGTCTTTTCTACTGAGAAATAAAAGCACTTTACTTTGGCTGTTATGAAATCTTTTAAGTCTCTTTCAATTTGGCAATGTCCATACATGTGTTATCTTTTGTCAAATACCTTAGCACTGGCCTAATTTAAAGTATTAAGCTAGCTATAAATAGGTTCTATAGGTTCATCTGTAATTTTGATTTAATGTCTCAAAGTTAATTTAAGAAGTGGGCATAATTCCACTGATTTTAACTGAGCTACACATATGACCCTTTGTCTTCATCAAAGAAAAATGGCTTTTGACAACTTTCAAATGAAAACCCTATAAATAAACATAGTTAGAGACATTTAAAATAAAGCCAAATTATTTATTTTTAAAGTTATTTTTTCATTTTCTATTGCATGTAGACATAGTTACTGCCCCTGATTCACATACACAACTTCTTAAATAGCTGGTCCTTAGCAGATCATTGAGTAAGTCAAATTAATAAAATAGAGGCAAAGGGAATGTAAGTAACAGAGATCAGTGCTTAAATAGAACCTTAATCTAACAAAACAATGTGTGAGGTTTAACAATTATTTTAGTTGTGTGAAAGATATTGTGGATTTTGGCGAGATTTGTCTTGTAAAGTAAGTTATTCCTACTGGTAAAAGTTTGCATGGTAAAGTTGTTTAGGAGGAGATTATCGTAATCACTAAGATAAACATCTCTCATCAAGACTTCAGAAGGGTAATTCTGTAGTAACTGGTCTTGACTAGTTCAAGTTGGAGTTTACCCTGACTGGCTGTTTGTTGAAAATATAAGCATATGGCAGTGTTATCAGTGGTGTTCAAATCACTAAGGAAAACAGCGTCTAGGTAAGAATTTAACATTCTAGATCAGGAGGACAAAACACTTCAAAGACATATTTCCTAAAGATTACAGCATTTATGAATGCAGGTCCCTTTGGGCAATTAGAGAGTTTTATGCTCTTAGATCCCCAAGGCACATTTGAAAATCCCAACTCTCACCTGTACAGAGGAGACCAAGTCCTATCCTGTGCATCTGATATGATGTGAGCTACAACTAACCTATCTGGGGAGTCAGGAAGGAATTCAAGGTATTCTTGATACCGCAGTACTTTATCCTAAGCTGACCAAGCACCCTGCTGATATCAGAGAGTAATACCAGGGTTTATAGCTGATCATGCTGGGAGCAGGTGACCTATCAAGATGACTACATAGTTCCGTAAGGAAATTCCTTCATGGAAAAAGTATGCACACCCTTCAGGAATGCTAAAATCTTCAGGAAATTCAGGAAAGCTACCAAAACTGTTCATCCTCTGCATGTAAGCCCTTCACTTTGGGTTCTCACTCACTGCGCAATGACTTTGCAGCTTAATAGTTGAACTCTGGTCTCTGATCTTAAGACTATTGTTATTAGTCATTGAAGTAAGAAATCGAAACCAGTTCCAGCCATCAGCCAGAAACTTAGGACTCTCTCTTCCCTCTGCAGTACTACCAGGTTGAACCATCATGCTCCCGCATGCATACTGTATTTCTGGCTTAATTTCCCTGTGTACATGGCTAGCAGCAAGTATTTCAGCAACAGGGAAGATGGAAACAGCAACATGTTTACCCAGCTTTATAAACTAACAGTCAAGATGCTCTCTTGAGAAAAGGGTTTGGACTTATGCTGTGGAGAAAGTTGAACATAGGGCTTGTGCTTTCTGGGTGAGTGCTCTGACTAGTAGACTGTACTGCCGATGATCAGCATGCCTAGAAACAGCTGGTTTTGGAAAACTAAAGTGGCTACACATACATTTTAAAACGGAAGAGGGGCTCTTAAGGTTCGATTTAACTTGACTCACTGTGACAACCCAACAGATCTCCTTAGGAAATTGATGTGCCACTCCACTTACATTTGGATCCCTATTAACTTATGTGAGAGCTGGGTGGTTACTTGCATAGGCCAGAGCAGCATGGTAATGCGCAGGAGTGTTGAAAGAACACAGCGACAAAGGCAATGGTCACAAAAGGAAATGCAGGAAATTCCATTTAAGCATAAGAAAAAAATATCTTACTGTGAGGGTGGTAAGGGTGGTAAACCACCACCTGTGGACTCTCCATCCTTAGAGATATTAAAAAAACTGACTGGACAAGATCCAGAGCAACCCTTTCTAGTTGATTCTGGTTTGTGCAGGGGACTTAGACTAGGCAGTCTCCAGTAGTCCCTTCCAACCTCAACTATTCTGTGATTCTGTGAACACTGAGAATTTGAAGGGCAAACAGAAAGGCAAACTCTGGCTTCAGACTCAGCTTTTGGTGCTTGAAGCTCAGATAAATCCTATTTTAAGTACCCAAGTCCTCACTGAGATCAAAGCAAAGAACACCAGCTGTGAAGAGAACTTCCTTTGCACTTGCATGTGTTTTCTTTCATGCACTAACATGGATAAACTTAAAAAGAAGTGTGTGTGGTTTGTGTCTGTGTTAAAAAAGAAAAAACAAAAAGAGGGAGGGAGCTAGCTTGTAAGAAAAAATTAAACCCAAGGGTTAGAGAGCTCAAAGCAGTGGGAGTCAGACAGAAGATTTTTAAGTCAACCCTTTGTACAGATTTTAAAGTGTGACATAAGTGGAGATGGAAAGGCTAGACAGAAAAGTTGAATATGCTTCCACAGTTACTTTCATTGTCCTTGGCTACCATACAATGAAGTACTCGTTAGGCAGGCAGCCAGACTGGCAAAGAAGCAATTACTGGTATTGTGGAGGGAGTACACATAGTGTTATGATGAAGAAATTTTCCCTATTCCATTCACATAGCTTTGAATGGAAGTAAGTTCTAGAGCTTGTGTTAGCAATCCATCACTACTGGAAGTGAATGCAAGAGAGCACTGGGATGAAATGGATAGTTACACACTGGAATTCTCTGTTTGCAGCAAATATTACAAGCCAGTAAGGGAAGACAATTCATTCTGAGCAACAGCTGTGCTTCCACCATTCTTCTATTCTGAACAATTATTCAAATACAGCATTATTTTAATTGGAATAGTTTTAGTAAATAGGGGAGTTATCTTTAGATTAAGTCTGAAAAAGTAATGATTTATTTATGTAGTGTAAAAAATATTTATGGAAAATTTTACTGAAATTTCCTGATCATCTTTTCTCAGTCCTTGGATAGAAAATTAATATATGTTAACAAAGGATTCCTCTACATAATTAACATTGTTTAAAAAAAATTTATGACATATGAAACTTCAGGTAGGAGTATCCCTCTTCTGTTTTTGGTTCACTCTTGTTTCTTTATTATTATGTCTTGCAGCCCCTTCATATCATCATCTAAACAGCCAGTTTCTTCCTGAACTTTCTCAGTTTGGAGTCGTTCTCCTATTTGATTACATAGAGGTGTGCATTTAATTATAAATATCACTTGAGATGTAGTTCAGAATGATTGAAGGAGATCAAACTATAGGCATAGGGTGAGATGGATCTTTGTAAGAATGTCTTCTGATGGAATGGAACTCCCTTGACATGGCAGGGAAAACTTAGATAGCTAATGGGAGATTTCAAGAACTGGAAAATAATCTGAGAACTCTCTCACACTGACATGTCATTAAAAAAGGTTGTAGAACAAATCAGTTAAAAAAATAGTAAATAACTGCCAGGGCATAAAATGCTCATTCAAGAATTTTAAACATGAAATTTCTCACTTGAAAATTGAGGTGTGTAACCTATCATTTTAATCAGTCAGGAGAGCAGAAGATGACAGTCATGCCACCAGTTTTTAAAAACCATTTCAGGAGTGATCTGAGGAACTACAATACCCACAGTCTGACTTTTATGGGTGGCAAACTGATTGAAATTATTGTAAAAATCAACTAGTAGAAATTTGAATAAAATGAAATACGGGGGAAGAACCGACATGGATTTTGAGAAAGGAAATTTTGTAGCAAATGTAGCACTCGTGAGGCCGAGCTAGTGAGTCTTGCATATTTGGATTTGTAAAATGCTTCTTTGAGAAAGGTACCTTACTAAAAGCTCTTGAAGAAGCTTAGCTGTCATGGAACAGGAGCAAAGATCATCAATGGGCTAGCAACTGGAAAGGAGATCCAAATAAATGATAGTTTTTCACAAATAATAAAGAAAATAGCCAGTGGAGTACCACTGGATCTACAGAGGTCCAGATCCTGCTGTACAAGCTATTCACAAATGACAATGAAAAGGTGTATACTGAAGCAGGAAAGTTTGCAGAAGATAAAAAGCTGTTTAGCAAAGTCATAAATAAAGCAGACAGCAAGGAGTTGAAGAAAGTTTTAACCAAAGCTGAGCAGCCAGACAGTAAAACCTCTTGTGTAACCCAAGTTTAACAAATTCCAACAAATGCACTTGAGAGAAAAATACAAAACAGAGAGCTTTTAGCTGTTACTACTCATGAAAGGGATTTGGGAGTTACTGGATAGGCAGCACCATGCTCTGCAGCAAGAAAAGACAAACTGAATATTACAATTATTTCCTTATGAAGTGAATAGAGAACAAACCAGGAAAACATCACGATGCCATCGTACCAATCTTAAATCTCAAATACATGCACTTCTTGTCATTCATCTCAAAGACCAACATAATAGCACTAGATAAGACACAGAGAAGTTAAACAGTAGTGATTAGAAACAATTAAGAGGTTCTACACAAGGGAAACTGAATAGGACATTCCTTCATGGAGAAGCGATGATTAAAGGTGGATAGGGCATAAAATCAGTGGTAAAAAGATGGTGATTCATTGTTTCTCAGAAGTGCAAAAGCTATATAGTAATTTTAAACAACAAAAAGCAACACTTTTTTACATGTTGCTTAATTAAATTGCTGAACTCATTGCTAGAAGATGCTTTGGAAATCAAAAGTGTAGATAGGTTTAAAAAGGGATTAGACAAATATATGGAGGATATGACCATTGTTTGCTGTTGACCTCAACAGTCCAAAATGCTTTAACAAGTGATTGTCATAAATAAGCACCACTTTGTATTACCCTGTTTCTTACACTCTTTCTCTGAGCAGTCACAACTGGTTACCGTACAGAATGCTGAAATAGATGGACCTTTGGTCTGATCAGTGTGGCAGTTCTTACAGCCTTGTGACAGCCACTTTTTCTTTGACTGTGTTCATTGTCATGCTGAGGCAACATCAGTTGAGCAATATGAGAAGTTCAGTATAAAAATAACATCCTTTTCAAAGTATTCTTTCCGTTCGTATCTACCACCCCTCTCTACTGTGGCAGGCATTGCCAGTAGCTAAAAATACACAAGCCCATAAATAACATCTGTGCCAATAGTGTGGCAGTGATCTGCTTGTACCATACTTGTCAACATCATTTCTGTTATCAGTTTTACCAATTCATAATTGCAACTGCTTCCCCCAAGTACTCTGGTGAAAGTATGGCATTGCCACATACACTGAAAACTAACAAAATCAGGCTTTGTTACATTAAATCTAGAACTATGAATTCTTCAAAGACATCTCACTAAGCACATTCTGCTATGAGGCCATTCCTAACAAAAAGAAGGACCAATTAAATGGTCTTCTGATCATTACCATAGGAGCAATGCAAAGTGAGAAAGCCCGTTTTTAAATGAGTGGCTCCAAGATAAACAAATTCAAACCAGTCCCTTTATACCCTTGCACTAGGTTAGCAGGCAGGAGGAGCAAACTTTGCAATGGAGACATATCTGCCAGTGCAAACATGGTATTTACTACTTTTAAATGTCTATCTTTGTTTTTGGAGTACTAATTTATTTTCACAACATAGCTACCTATAGGGTAAATCTACAATAGCTGTGATTATCCCAGAAGCATCATGTATTTGTGATACGGTAGCATATGTTATAACACTGAAGAGTGGCAGCTTATGTAGGAAATCAATTCATTACATTTCTCCAGTTCCGATGACTGCTGAACCATGGCTACAGAAAGATCCAAAAGATTAAAATGGTTTTCCTCTCCTAAAAGAACTGCTGGTAAGAAAGCTAAACAGCCATTAGGTGGTGCCTTGGAATTGGTACAGAAAGGGAAGGACTTCCTACCTTGTGCATTCATTTTTGCAGAAGAACCAGGAGCATGTGTATACTTATGTGCATGTTTATCTGAAGAAGAAGTCAACAACAGCCTACCAATTTCTATTGGGGGAACGCATTGTGCAGAAATAAATCAATGTGCAAAATCAGATACTAGATTGACAAAGTGCATAAAATTAGTCTATTTTTAATGTATGCTAAAATATGCCTTTTACTATTTAGGTTGAATAAATTAAACTGCTACTTTCCATGTAACCCCATGACCTCCCAGGGCTTTTATTTTCAGTACAGTGTTTTGAAAAAAAAAAAAAAAAGTCAACATCAACTCTTTAAAAGACACTTCTTAACAACTAAGGCACAGTTTCACTTTCTGCTTGTCCCAGGAAAGGGAAAGGCCCATTAGATGGCTTGTCACCATACTGTGAGTCTAAAGAAATAGATCCTTTGGCAATGAGGTAAACTGGGGCTGACTAAAGGAAATCTCAGGTGAGCAGCTGGGTCATTCAGGCAGTGCTGGCTTTAGGCATAAGTACAGAAAGCAGTTGCTTAGGCCAGGAATTCACAGGGGCAACAGAGGAGCTTCCCCAAGACCATCCTCCCCAAAGAGCTCCCTTAGTACCAGTAGGCTCTGGACTCACTGCTTATGCCCTTGGCCCCGGTATGCATCAGCCTTTATTCCTGCTTCCATGCTACTGAAGGGAAAGGCCCGTGCAAGTAGCGGTATTCTCTCTAGCAATGACAAGTAGGAAGATGGCATAAAGGTTTGTCTTTCCGCTTGCCTTCCCTTCTGCTTGGTTTGGGCAGGGGGAGTTGGATCCATCCAGTGATAGACTTTTTGGTTTCCAAAGAGTCTTTTAGGAATTTCAGACAGTTCATTTTTCTTCCCCAATGGAACAATTTTCTGCTGGAAAATCCTGTCTCATCCAAACAAAGAATACTATCAACATTTGACAGAAAATTACTAAAATTTTAAAAGGTCAGAATTTTTGGATGTAGAAATATTAATGGAAACGATAAAGTACAGATGAAAATTTTAAATCTTATAAAAAACATTTTGTATGTCTGGAAAACTTTTTTTTTAATATCAGATTCTTTGAAAAATCCTAAGATTTCAATATTTTTCCTGGTTAAAAATGAAATAAAATTTTTGGCCTAATATCTGCTGTTATCTGACTTGTAGCAAATATCATTATTTTGAAATCACCTACACCATATAGGGATAGTTGCATTGGTTTACTCATACCTTCTTCTGTAAAGTCTTGTATTCAGGGTTTAGTCAAGAAACTGAGCTAGAACCAGTTTTCATGGCCTTTCCATAGATTCCTGAATTGCATAAAAAGTGTATTAACAAGTCATACCGAGCTGAATGCAACTGTACCTTGGCTAAGAAAATGTGTTCACTTTCAGCTTTCTCAGACTCTACAGAGAGAGTAAGAAATAAAGCAGAAGTATCAAAATTATTGTCTCTAAGCTAAATTCTGGTACTTGGCCAGACACCCAACCAGTATTAGAGTGAGAACTACTCAAGGCAAAAATTGTGCTCAAACTGGACTATAAAGGAGACATTCCAAACCACCACCAAGGCTTGAAAGGTTTAATGAATGCCTGAAAGAACCAGAGCATGCCTACAAAAAGGCTAGACTGAACTAAATGTCAAGGTTGTGTGCAGGAATCCCCCAAAAGTCACTTCCTGGGAAAACTGAGAACAGCATTTGCAATATGAAGAATAAAGGGCACTATACATAGGATAAACCAGATAAAAATGATACATGCTCATTGATGGGGGAAGGCTTTCAAAGCAGTGTAAGACAGGAAGGAGAAGGATGGTAAAAAAACACTGAGAATGTATTTGGCTTGAGGAGGGAACCAAGTTGCAAGTGTAGAGATTAGTCCTATAGTAGGGGACACGGTAAAGCAGAGATTTCAAACGAGTGATGGGTATGAGCAGAATGGCAGGTGAGAACATAACCTGAGCACAAATCATTTGAGTGTGGTGAAAGCAAGCAGGAGAAATGCAGTAAACATAGAAAGAGGGCAGCTGCATCAGTGAAGGAGGGAGATCAGCATGATTGGATCCATGGTTTCCTAAGTGAGAAGGTCAGGGAAGGGATTTAGTGCTGGTCCATGTGATATATAAAAGGTAACAGGAAAGCATAAATCATAATCCCAACGATTTGGGATTATGAGAAGTGAGAAGCACAGAGGAAAGTAGGAAGGGATCAAGGCTGCAGCTTTACTGACTGGAATTAGTCTTGTTTTCCTTTATCTCTAGTTGCCCTAGAATTCTCTCATGCCTGCAAAGCACTGTAAGATCTTTAGGTGATCAGGGCTCTAGGGTGGCAGTGTTTCCAGTTTCAGGGTACCTCAACAAATGCCTATTGGCAGCTGTCAATTCTGTTGTCCCCATACATATGCATTAAATCATATGGCTATGGTATGAAATACTAGAGAATGTCTTAAAATCAGTGAGCCTCAAACTATGGAGGCTAATAAAAATCAGAAAACCCCAAAAGTCTAATAGGCAACAAATGGAAGTGAGAAAAAAACCTAGGGCCACAAATTTTCCATGCACTGCAGCAAGAATGTGAAGAATGCATCTGACACCTCCTGCTGCTGTTTATATACTATGTTCACCAAATGAGTGGGGAGTTAGATTGTTTATCCAGCTTAACCTCCAGTACCACACGCCCTAGAGCACGACCCCACACAGCTTTCGTAGCATCCTGAGCCAGCTGCTGACCCAAAGATACAAGTCCATGGCTACTGAAATGTCTCAGACGGTATAAACAGCACCTACAGCTGCCTGCAAGGAATTTGGGCTTGTTTTATAATGGGTCTCAGGGCTGTCCAGCGCTGATGGTGCTCCATCAGATTGAGCTGGAGCCTATGAATGATGACTCAGGTATGGACCCTGCATGCCATGCTGGGTTTTTATTGTCTTTCTCATGAAGCTTCACTTTACATATTTGGACAGTCTCTCACAGTCAGCAGCTTGCTCTACTGATCCTTGAGCATTGTATTGGAGACAGGATTCCAAACAATCCCAAACACCTCTGTCAGCAGTGAATGTAATCTGTCACCTAATGGGAGACAGTGCTCAGTGCCTCACAAGAATCAGTCAGGGGAAAACTTAGGAAAAAAAAAAAAGAAATTAACTAATTCTTTTTCCCTGTCTGTGAAACCAAAAGCTACATTAGATGCATTTAATACATCTGAGGAAAATAAAAAATTGAAAATATTTTTGAAGTTTGTGGATTTTTTTTTTTAATTTTACAGGTATCAATGAAGCACCAGGAATGTTAAAAATAAGACTAGTCAGGAAAAATACTCCAGACTGCTGTACATAATCCAGATTCTATGTTCTTAAACATATCTGAAAGTTTTATAATTTCAAATTAAAATAAATATTATGACCATAAATGGGTATAAACCACAGTTCCAGAACTAAAGATCATTTACCTTTGAGGCAGTTTTGATATGAATTGAAATATCTTTTCAACAGCACATTTGTAATTTGGGCCCATATCTAGATGGGATAAATTGGGGCTTATATTTTATGCATCATGCAATCTCTTAAGGTGGTAGTCCCAGAGACAATGAAGGAAACTTTTGATGAGTCTTTTGTGCATGAACCTTTGCAATAAGTTGCTTTAGATATCTTGTTAAATATCTTGGGTTTTTTAACTAACCAGTTTATTCTATACACTGTCACCTAGATTTTTTGCCTTAGAAATATGACTTATTAATCTGTCTGATTATATATTGACATACATATTTTAAAAGAATAACTATGCCTTATTTGAATGCATTGAATTATATTAGTTGATTTCGAACCCCCTAAATGCCTCTGTGGAAGCAGTCTTCTCCTAATGCACTGCCCTACGGGAATTATAGTCTGGGCCCACATCAGCTGTTTAGAGCTGGGCTGTGATGATGAGACTACATCTCTTGCAGCCGAATGTCGCCCTACTGCCCAAACTAGGAAACTGCACTTTTGTTTCCATCTGACTCATAAGGAAATCTTTCTTATCAAGAAGAAACAAAATATGTAAAGAAAACAGTGAGACAGCTTTCAGACTGCTTGATAGAAGACCTTTTGTGAGCATCAGAATGCAAAAAATACCCACCACTACACAAAATTGTTAGGTCAACTGAAGGTCCTTACTTAAATCTTTCTTGATGGCTTTTAAAAGCAGCATAGGTATGTTCCTTCCTAGCCTTACTTTTGCTCAATTTTATATTCAAAATTCAGCAATTCTTATGCTGAATGATATGATTGAAAATGGTGTCGAATGTTTCTGCTCAGCAAAGCCTCCATTTTTCTGAAAATTTTTTTTCTGCAAAACAAAGAATCTATCAATGATGATGAGGATTTCTTTTAAAAGGATCTAGGCTTTTCCATTTCAAAGTGTCAACTGTTCCTGGACTTCCCCATTGTCACCTGTCCAGTGAATTTCAGGTACCATAAATAGACTGTAATTTAAGTAATTTATAGTCACTATATGTCATTGTGTCACTATAATTGAGTGCTATTTAAAAATAATAATCGTACTATTTAATATGAAAAACAAATGAGTAAGAGCAAAAACTTCACTTTTGCAAGTTCAACCCCAACTCTTTTGTTGAACAGTGTCCTATTCACATACTTGGCCATTTGCAGAATCATTTTCCCTCAGATATTGTGTTACAGCTTTCTAAACATGGTAAACTATTCAGCTTTTTTGACCATTTTGGTCACATTCAAACTCCATCTAGACTGTGCCTGCCAGTTACAAAGAGACCTGGAACCCCTGCAGCTCTGGTCTCATCCCTGGGGCCTGCCATGGCTCTTGACCTACCTACTCTTAGTGCACATCTCTACCAGGAGACAATCAGCACAAGGATTGCACGTTAACTCCCGCTCAATCTCCAGCCAGACTCTGCCTACCTGCAAAGAAGTTTCCAATAAAAGGTACTGCTGGCCTGTGGCCCTTGTGACCCCACAGAGGTTCGCATGCAGAGGACCTTCATCAGTATATATTATTTGTTAAGATGATGTTTACTGATAGCCAGAAGGTGCTTTTAAAAGGTCATTATCATATTTGGTTTTCAGTAGGAAAATGGTAACACACACAGATTCATACTGGGGTTTAGGGCTTCATGAATCAATGTTTTATAAAAAAATAGATGTAGATACAGCCCTTAGCCCAAAACATGTGTAGTCAAAGAAAACACAAAAAAGGTGGAATAAGGAACTAATGAAACTAATTCTAGCTCAGCTTTTTATTTACAAAATACCACGTTGCCGTAACACAATTGATACCTACTATGTAAAAACATCTTTTTTTGATATTCCATCACTGAAATTGTTTTCCTGTTGTGACCGTCCACCTTCCACCTTACAGCCTAGCAATTTTGTTCTGAAATAGTGAAGGACAAAATTTCTGCTGAGCTTTCAGATTGTTTGCATCTGAGAGCAAAAGACCATACTCTTCTAATTCTGTGCTAAGAACAATTTAGGTTTTGTATTAGAAATAATACATTCAGTGCATTAAAACTTCAACATAGAATTTTAGTAATAATTGAATAACAGATATTGTACATGTTGTCTGTTTCAGATTTATGTTGATGGTGCTGTGACCTTTTCTGAAAAACAGTTTATTTGGATATTAGCAATTGTATTATTAGTGGGCATTATTTTTGCAGCATCTCTGAGACAAAATTATGATGGAATCATAAAGAACAAAGAAACATAAATTCAGAGGGAACAACAAAGGATCACCATTATAAACTTCAAATACTGCAACTGCTACTTCTGCCTAGGTGGAGGAGCAGTGTTTTCAAATTATGTACAAGAAGATACCCAAAAGATAAATTATTTATTTCCCTGCATGTTTATTGAATCTCTTACAGATGCTTTATGTTAAAAGCAGCTCCTGATTTGATAATATATTGCTAATCTTCTGAAATTTTTATTTTCACATATGTAATTTCTCTATTGGAATTTGAGTTATCATTCCAAAATTGTTTTTGATATCACCAGAAAGTATGTTTACAAGATTTTTTATGCAGAAGATTTCAGAAAATATAAAAAATTCTCTTCTCACTGTACTGTTTTAGTCAGTATTAAACACAAATAAACAGGTAGAACTGAGATACATTCTTATAGATTGTAGATTCTCTCATGACTATTTTCTCAGTTTCCATCACCAATGAAAACCGTAAACCTCAGAAATAAATCCCGCATGCTAATTAGTTTAGATAATTGTCAGTGAATATTTAATAATTATTAAGTAATTTATATACAGTGACAAGCTGCACTGATGATTAATGAAAAGTCATGCACTTACACTGTCTTTGGTAGCAATGTCCAAGTGTGCTCTTAGTCGTACTTGTTTAGGACCACTTACTAGTCCTGTTTATTTAGTCCTATTGGCACGCATCAGACAGCCGCACAGCAGAGGCCTCAGGGCCCTGCAGCATGTGTAACTGCACTCACACCACACTTCAACGCACTGCAGTGTGAAAGCTGCCATACCCCCTTTGCACCTCACTGCGACAGACCTTACTAGCACGCACACCATTCCCAACCTTCTTCCTCCTGCACATCCGTTGATAATACCCACATGCCACTAATGCCTTTGCCCATTAGTCACAGAAAGTCTGCTTTGAGGCTATCCATACTCTCTGCAAGAGGGCCTGGTACTAGATTAGTACATCAGACTAGTACGTTGGACTTCAGCATCCATGTCACCTTGCAGCAGAGCATTCCATCACTTTCTTCAATGAGGTTTGAAAAAAATACCTCTTTTTCTTGTTTTGACCATCCCACCCACTCGCTGGACTTCTTGCTGCTTAGTTCTTGTATTGGAGAAGACATTAAACAACTGACCCTTGCTGACTTTCTTCATGCTTTTCAAGATGTTACAGGCATCTGCCACTTCCTAACTTTGGCATGAGCCAGAAAGGAGCCAACATGTATGGAAAATCAGGGGACTAGGCTGGGAATGTAGAATCAGGAGAATTTCAACGTGACTATTGAGGCACATCCATTCCAAAAACAATTTAGGTTGTTATTTCTAGGCGGCAATAAGAGCAATTTTGCATTTGGTCTACTTAGCTTCACTTTTGGCTAGAGAAGAGATGCTGTGTGAGGACAGTGCGCATTTCCCTCCCTGAATGCCTAGCCTCTTTTACTGCAGAGCTCATCCACAGACTACAGACCCTGGGTGTCAGGTTCTCACCTCTGCTTTGTTAGCTTCATATGCAAAATGGAAGATACTAGAGATGACTTAGATAATTAGTAATCTCTCTGGTAGTTGGATATGCTCCCAATCTGCCTGCTATTCGTATTACCTAGTTGCAACTTGTACCACAATCATTCCTGCTCTGTGCAAGACTCGAATTATTTCCATATTTAAGGCCATCATTGTCACGAACACTGAAGTGACTCATAACTTTTAAAACTGAAAAAATAAGCCTGTATTTGAGTTGCTGTCAGTACAATGGCTGATTCTAAAACATTTCCTCAAAAAAAATCACCTTCCTCCTTTTTTGCCAGAATATTTTTTCAGGTTTCTGACAATTTTTTACATTTATTACATTACATGATGTACAGAAGTATTGTCACTTTCACCGGCTTTTGTCCAGGAACCTGATCCTAAAAGAGGTCCAGTCCAGTCATTCCAGACCACTGCTCTAATTAAAGTATCAACCTACTGAGATTGTGTGTATGGGTAAGAGTCTGGCTGTCTGCCTCTGTGTGCTTCTGTCTTGCTCTGGCTCTGACAGTGTCCCTTCTCCTCCCCTTTTGGTTTTTCTCCCTCTTCACTCCAAATCCACCTATGTAGTTTGTATTTACACAAACTGGAAACAGCTTTAACAGTTCCCACACTCACTTCAGGATGCGCCTCAGGTAATGAGGAATTTATTCTAATGAGAGTATTGCATTGGTTAGTAATTTTTCAGGTGATTAGGTAGATATATAATAGGAAAATGGGGCTTGTTTTTTCTTTTCTGGATTTCTGGTGGACTTTCAAAACTTCTTGGAAACAAGGTTGACATGGGTCTCATACTTCCTGCCTCTCTATACACCATTATCTCAAAAGACCACCAACCGTATGGGTCTAAGAGAAGCCTATTGCAGTCTGAGTTATAGATGAAGTACTGGAAATCTTGTTAAAAAAAAAAGGATACATGGGAGCAAAACTCAGCAATAGGAAGTCTGCCATAGAAAAAGGAAAAAAAAATTAGTAACATCTTACTGAAAATGTTTACAAAGACAGTCAACAGGCACAATAGTAAATGTAAAAACAGAACTGTACATCGCATAGGAACAGCGAGCATAATTCAGATGTCTCAGAGTTCCCCTCTCAGAAAAAGGGAAGTTTCACTACTGGATGAACAAATGACCCAGGCATGTTCTCTGCATCCAATAGCTTCAGCAGTGCTTTGAAATTCTTCAGTCTTTGATGATGAGGCCTACATATTTAGGTAAAGTATAGCATTTCCAGAGAGGCATATAGGAATTCAAAACAAGTGCAGCCTTTGCATGACTATGCAGTTGCACAGAATTCTTAAAAGGAAGCTCGGCTTGGAAGATGAGGGTCTTTTCAGCACTGTAAAAATTAAGACAGCGATATTGATTGAAAGAAAAGATATGACATTTCTGTTGAGGGGATTCATATGCACATTACATAGGAGGAAGAGTCACAGAATTTTAACTGCTGACCTACACAGGTTCAGGTTTGTGGTTCAGGTATAAGAACAGGGCTACTGCTTCTAGGGGATCTGCAGCAGGATGTGAAAATTGAGCAACAGCATCTGAGACATGATTCATAGGGTATGCTGCAAAACAGTGCATGCTGCAGGAATCCAAAATATTGAAGTGCAACAAGAGATGCTGCAAAAAAATAAAGCTCTTCAGAGCGGTCCTTTCTGACCCTTTTCAATTTCTTAAAATCTGTTGACAGTGAGGACACCACAATTATGGAACATGGCATTAAAGCTACTTTTAGTCCTGATGTCACATTCTTCCATAGCTTGCTAGCTTACAATATACCCAAAAGGTATTAGATCTTATAGACACAGCATGATATACGAAGTTTATGTTGGGTTGCTTATTTACTATGCAGCCTAGCTTCTTTCAGAGCTGCCTTACTATTTATTCCCATAGGTGTTACCTTGTATTTGCCTGTATCTGAATGGTCCTGTTTAGGAGGTGTAAGTCAGAGCACAGCCAGGCCATTCCTAGCTGAGCATGGTGCCACCCACCCTGGCTGCCTGAGCTGCTCATCCATCAGCTCTTGAATCAACACTGTTTACAGCTCAGAATTTTAAGTTAAAGTGTCATTGTTTGCCTTAAAAATGCAGTGATGAATGGGAGCTGCTTATGAGCTCACAGGCATTTGTAAAGCTGGAATAAGCCAGAAGCAGCTGCCAGTAACCTTCCCGGCTGTCTCAGGCTAAGCCATTCCTTCTTCCCCATCAGAACCTTCAGCAGGTGAATCTGTCTGTTTCTGACCACTCTCTCCTCAGCCGTATAATTCTTCCAGGCCCTCTGAGCCATGCAGTTTTTATTCACAGAGATTTTACATTGACTTTCTAATCATTACTACAAATTCTGAATAGCATCAGTCCTACTCTTGATTTCTGCGCAATCATCTAGAATCATCTCCACCAATCGATAACTCCTTTTGAGCTATGCCGGTCACCTCATATCTGAACCGTGCAGCGCGAGCTTTCTTCATAGAATACAATGTTGACTTTCCAGAAAAATACCCGAGAACTATCCAAGTATATTATATCTGCACCATTATCCTTATGAGCAACTTTGTAATTTAACAAGAAATTAAACAATTTTTTTCCATAAAGCCACATCGGCTGCTACTGGTGTATTCCCATCGTGTAACTCCTTATTCCAGCCTGTATCAGCATTTATTGTCTGTGATGGATGTCAGATAATTTGGTCTATTATTATGTGTTCTCACTTGTCCGATTTGAATACTTATAGTCAGTCCTCATGTCTTGCAGAATTTCTGCAATAATTTCAGCTTTATTAAAAATTAACATGGTTTCATGCTTCCTGAGATCACACATACAAACTCCTTTGGGACTCTCAAATTCAAGTTCTTTAGGACTTGTATACTTTAAAATATTTCTTTCTATGAAAAGTTGTTCAATATCCTTCTTAATAATGACCAGGAAGGCACTTAGTCATCATCATATGATACAAATACATCACACATTCTTTCAAGTATAGAACAAATTTATTTATTAAACAGTTCTACTTTGTTGTATCAATATCAACATTTTTATAAAATCTAGATATAATAGGCCTATAATAGTGTTAATATTTAGAAAACTTGAGCTGTTCCTAAAACTACCAACCATGCATATTCCTTGACATTCGCATCCATTTTTATATGCTTTATAACTTGTAATGACTGCTATGTTTGCCATTTTTCTACTTCTTATATGTATTTATTTCAAACTACTGTGTTCACTTCCCCACTAAACTAGAAATGTGCTTTTCTGAATCCCCCCTCTTTCTTGATCACAATATTCTGACTTCTTTATAGCCGTCTGCTTCTTTATAGACTCTTTTGATACAGTTTTGCTATGTAATTTTTCTTTTCACTCAGTCATTAATTTTCCACAGCTTTTTGGGGAACAAGTCAAAACACGTGTCTTCAGAACAAGAAGACATAGCCAGTGTCCATGTGTGTGTATATAGTATGGATAGTAACCTTGTTTGCACATACTGAATGTAACCATATCTAAATACTCAGGCAAGCACTGACTTTCATTCCAGCAATTATCTTTACTGTAATAAGGTCTGAAGTTGTTAGTTTCCCTCATATGATTTTTTTTTTTTGTCAGAAAATAATTAGGTAGGATTTTTAGGAACTCTGTTAAAACTCTAGTGCATAGCTCCAAGTTATATGTCTGTTCTGAAGTTCCTCATAATAACAATGTGATTTGCTTTCTGAAAATTATGAGCAGATATTGAAAGAAAAAGTTACCTCATTCTTTAGTCTTGACTGCTGTGCAAGAGGCCCTCACAGGTAAACCCAGTTTAGGCTTATTCCTATTGCATTGATCCATAAGCAATTACTTTCCTATGAATATGAGAAGTTTAAAACTGTATTCAATACTCCATTTCCTCATTTATTACTCAATTCCTAGTGAGCCAAAACCTCTGTCAGGGCAAGGTCCTTTATTATTTACAGGAACTAAGGGAGCCCAACATTTTAACTCAGTTAAGAATACCCTCTCAAGATCCCTGAAGATATTTCCTTCCGGACGCTGTCTGTCAAACCTCTGGAAATGGAGAGAAGGAACTAAGGTGTGACCTGACACACTTTTGCCTTTTAACTCATGACTCTAAAATAAACTGAGTGGTTTTTCCTTTCACATCTTCTTTCCATCATGGGAAGTTGCCCTCAATACCCAGCCTTTCTTCTGGATTCACAGGAGTGGAAACGTTTGAAAAACATAAAACCCCTTGCCAAATATAATGAGAATTGGATAAAACCTGACAAGTAGGCACTACTGTTGGGCTGAGCTTTGTTCAGACCGATACCAAAATAATACAAGGCCAGTTAAAAGAAGCTGAACCCAAATTTTCATAAAGCAAACTACGCAAACTGAAATCTGATTGAACTTCTTGTTTTCAATTCACAGAAAACCCTGAAAGAATCAAAACTGCAGTGAACAGTGGTCTATACTTAATCTGATGGCCACAAGAGGGTACAATTTGTAAACTGCAAATTAATATAATGGTCCCACAGAGGTTTCTCTAAGTGACATCAATCTTTTTTGAAGTCACAAAACCCCATCTCCAGAACTGCCTAAGAGAAATTGTGGCACACCACCTCCCCGGGCACGTCCCCTCAGGGGGCTGCACAGGTCACCAAACGAAGGTGACAAGCGCCTTTCTGTGCACATGCTGCGTGACAGTTTCCCTTCGTTGGGGCCCGTAAGCTGCAGTTCTCAGACAACTGAATCTTTCCAAACCTTTCATTGCATTAGCCAAGAACACTGTACTAAGAACAGCTGGGCACAACATACTTTCAGCTACATTATGGATGCCCAAATAATACTCTTGAAGGCATCCATCTGTATTCTTAACCAGTCCTTAGGCATCAGAGCCAGGCCTGAAAGCAAAGGCCAAATGGCTTCATCTGAGCACATCAAGAAACTGGGTATCAATTCTGGAGCCGGACACTGTCCTTCTCCTGGCGTAAGCAAAACAGAAGATGGAGAAAGGGAAGCAGCACTTGACTGGAGGCTTCCTCATGATGTGTAATGAATTCTGGGGTGAAGGCTTTGAATCTGTGGGTTTGGCTCAAACCAGTCCCAGTATAACTCACTTTGATAAACAAGTATCAACACTTGTTTGAAAGTATAAAATAAAAACAAATCAATCTAATTGAGTATATAAATTGCAGTGAGCTCCCATGTACTTAGCGTATCTGCAATATACTCTCAAATGGACTCTCTCGTGCAGCGGTGTGTCTGTGGGGTCCCAAATGCAGTCGTGTTTTTGCGTATTTTCGGGAAACCTGTCAAACATATGTTCAGATGTTGGCAGCAGTGGCAAAAGCAGAGGCTCGACAGCTTCTGTTTGTTATTGCAATTGTTAGATCCTCTCTCTGACTGCGGAGATCCAACAGCCGCTCCACCAGAAGCTGTTTAACTTTGGGATCACCCAGCAATGTCTGACGGGAAAAAAAAGA
>VYZV01005568.1:299-21953 GCA_013401275.1 Pandion haliaetus | reverse complement strand
AAAAAACCCACAAAAACAAACAAAAAAACCCAGTTTCCTAATATCAGGAGAGCAAGATCAAGAAGATAAGGGTAACAAGCACTGGATGTGAATGTACATGAAACAAGAGGAGGGCGTGAGTTACAGATTCTTGTGAAAGGCAGGTTCAGGCAGTGGTCAAAATGGGCAGTGTTACATACTGGTGATCAATAAATTTATGGGTATAAGGAACAGAGAAGCAGGCAGATATAGTACCAGGGAAAATTCAGAGCTAAAAATAACTTGAATGAGTCAATTTATTGTTTATATTCAACTGAATTCTCCATCTTGATTTGATAAACGCTATTTGCTTGAACTCAATTTTCCTCCTAATTTACAGGGGTTTTGCACACTGCTTCAGGTCCACAACAACATTACCTCTTCTTAAGCAACATTAGGAGTGGTTGCCAGCTCCAGCAGCTCTGTGCTTTCTTCTCTGAGTTTTTTTCCTTTCATTTCCACAGAGCAAAGTAACACAACAAGGAAAAATACAAACAGCAGAAACATGGAATGAAAGTAAAACAAGTAAGTATACAGCCTTAAGTCAATAAGAACAAGAATGAATGATATCCTTCCTCAAACACTGGAGGGTTGTGCACACCTGACAATGAAATCCAATAGTGAGAGAAATAGTATTCCAGAGAAATTATGATAAACTCTTGCAGTAATACTGATCAACACCCTAGGAAATATACTAGCTTTATACTAAGGAGAACAATCAAAGTGTTAGGGACAGTGAGTAGAGGATTTTCCAGTTCTGAATTTCTAAAGTTTACTTGTATGGAAGGTGTTCCATCATTTTGGTCACCCTGCCTGTCTTGCTTAGAACCTTCTCCAGCTCTACTACATTGTTTTTGAAACAGGAGCAGAACAGTCCAGAGTTAGAGATAAAGCATGGATGCATAGCCCAGCATTATTATAGTCTTTGTTTTGTTTCCTACTTCTCTCCTAGTAATTCATAACATTTTTTGGTCACTATTGGACTGACATTTTCACGGACCTGCCATAATCCCCAGTTTTCACTCCTGTGTAGTAATGGTGAGCTCAGAGTCCACTATTTTGAATGCGATACTAGAACTTTTCACTTTCTTGCATGATTTTGCATTTATCTGGACTGGATTTCATCTTTTTACTGTCCAGTCTTGTGTCTTGCTATATCCTTCTGAAATTACTTAATAGTCCACTTTTTTCTTTAATACCCTGGATAACCAGTAATCCAATAAAGCCATCAAAACCTTTTCACCTCATTGTTCATGCCTTTTCATAATGTCATTTGTGAATACTTTTGAAGAGCACTGGTCCTAGCATAAACTCTTGAAGGATTCTCCTTGTGACCTGCCTCCACTGTCAAAACATCTCCAGTGAAATAGTTTCAGTAATTTCTACCCTGCAAGTGAATTTTAAGATGGATACTGACTAAAGCCAAAGCTAAAATTTGAGTGGAAAAAAATAAATTTCAGAGTCACCACATGTCTGTAACTTCAGTCAGCTTTGTAATCAAATACTAATTCTCACTTGTGGTTTCATTCTTATTTTCAAGATAAAACACAGACAGGCTCAGTGAAAGTTATCTGAATATGTACCTTATGCTGCAGGGGAAAAGACAGAATCCTTGCACTGATACTGCATCGCCAGATCAAGATGGAAGTAAGTGTTATGGAGACAAGTCCACAACTGAAATTCACTCACAGAACAGGCCTAGATACCCATAAACACCACTTTCTCTACAGTATAATGCTTTAATCAAATGTGTTGAGAACAGTATGGATTCTGTTGAGCACAGAAATGGATTAGATAGACTGTAGAAAAAATAAAAAATGGGGAAAATTTTTATGTATAACATACCACATTAAACTTTGTGAATCATGCAGATGTCACAAGAATGCTTTGCAAGAAAGTCACCCAAAGATATAAAAATAGATCAGCTGCACCATCTCTACCTATTTCCTTTCAGTAAAACAGTGTCTAGGGCTGGAAGCAAACCTACAAGTTCAAATGCACTTTGCACAATGTGGACATGAAGGATTCAAAGTCAGATGGGCATTCAGTTGGGCAAAATAAATATAAGTGTTTATTTCAATATAAAGGTGCTCTCTAAGGAGTCTGTTTTCGCATAAACATCGGACTTGATGTAATCAAAAACCTTTAAAAATTAAACACCATTCTCTGGTTTCATTTTCCTATGCTCATCACATAGACTCAGTGGCATGGAAAAGTGGCTAATACATGATTTTGATGTGTGTTTGCCTGTCAAAACAACAGAACAGCTCCACGCATGGAGTAGCTGAGACTGTTGAGAGATTGGAACTGAAATGCAGAGTCATCTATGAGATAAATGATATGTAATATGTGGCAGAAATCTGTTTCTTTTTGGAAACATGATGAGAAAACAACATGAATGTCACTTTTCTAATCATGTAAAATTGCAAGGTTGATTTTCAAGTCATTATCCCTGTAATCAGATAAAAAAATTTTCAAAACCAAATTGTTCCCATTTGTGGTCTCTTGATCACAGCCTGTCTAGGCTAGTCTAACAATACGTTTTGTTTAGATTAAATGTTTGCATCATCTGCACCATAAATGAAAGGGGAAAAAAAGGTTTTAGAACACCACCCTTCACAAGCCTTGAGTGAATGACAGTATTCCTCCAAGAACTGAGCTTCAGTACAAGCACAGAGAAGCATTCTTCAGAAGTCAGTTTACTTACTCATTTGTATTTGAGGCACAGACTTTCCTCACCACTGAGATAAGCAGTTTCTACTTTTATACAGGGAAAATATGCTCTCCAGCATAAAATGATTCCAACAAAGTGCACAAAGAACATTATTTCAAATATCTTGAACTTTAAAATACAATCTCCCAATTGATTTGTTTCTGAATTTTTTTAAATGATGCCATACACCAGTAGATTCTGATACTAGCTTGGGTGAACTGAGTAATATTTCTTCAGTGGCCTGCGTAAAATGATTGTTCTTATGTGGAGAATGATAAAAGAGACAGCAAGAATAATTCTTTGAAAGATCAAGTTTGTTTACAAATCATAGTTGACATTCTCAGTGACTGTATTATTAATTATTTGTAAAAAAAGAAAAAACAACAAAACCCAACCCCTATTTTACAATTGTTTCAGAGGCAGGAAGGAATGAATGTTTAACAGACATGATTATATTTAAGCCCTATGTAAGCATAAACTTTTCTATTGTCCTGGTTTCAGCTGGGATAGAGTTAATTGTCTTCCTAGTAGCTGGTATAGTGCTGTGGTTTTGAGTTGGGTATGAGAAGAACGTTGGTAACACACTGATGTTTTCAGTTGTTGCTAAGTAGCGTTTAGACTAAGTCAAGGATTTTTCAGCTTCTGATGCCCAGCCAGCAAGAAGGCTGGAGGAGCACAAGAAGTTGGGAGGGAACACAGCCAGGACAGCCGACCCAAACTGGCCAAAGGGGTATTCCATACCATGTGGCATCATGCCTGGTATATAAACTGAGGAGAGTTGGCCTGGGGGGGTCGCTGCTTGGGAACTAACTGGACATTGGTCAGCAAATGGTGAGCAACTGCATTGTGCATCACTTCTTTTGTATATTCAATCCTTTTTGTTATTATTGTCATTTTATTATCGTTATGATTATCATTATTAGTTTCTTCTTTTCTGTTGTATGAAACCATTCTTATCCCAACCCACGAGTTTTACTTCTTTTCCCAATTTCCTCCGCCATCCCACTGGGTGTGGGGGAGGGAATTGAGTGAGCAGCTGCATGGTGCTTAGCTGTTGACTGGGGTTAAACCACAACATCTATCCATAGAGGATTTCAGTGTAATAGTTGCTCTAGGTGAATGATACAGACAAAAGGGGTCACTGAGTACATGAATAAAAATATATCTTACATCTAAATATATATAATGGTATATAAAATATATATGTGTTTAAATATGTTTGACTGCTTAAAACTACTTTTATATACATAACTTAGACTTACACTGTCAACTACTTACTTGAGTAGTTAAAAAACCAAACTAGAGGTGGTGGTGGTAGTGACAACTTGTGATCAAGAAGCAAAGGCATAGGCCATCCTGAGGCAGTAGCTGTTTAAAAATGGTTTCAAAAACTTTCTTTCTGCTTTTGGTCAACCAGAAAGAGATGGGGTTTGGCTAATACTTCATTTTTTCCTCAGCCTCTTACCCAGGTACAAATAGTCTATTTTCTCTGGCCTTCTGAACATTCCAGGTCTATTTAGCACTATAAAATTTCTCCTAGTAGATGTGTTATAGCAACTGCACTTGTTAGGCTTCTCTAGTGGTGACCAATCAAATAATCGTCTATTCTTGGAGTAAAAAGCAGTTTCCCTAACATATCAAAGTGGCAGAGGTCCTAGAGCCCATGCCAGAACTGTTCTTCCTTGCTTTCTTCATAGCATTCTGTAGACACAGATAAATTAAAAAAGAAAAAGTGTAGGTCAGAGAAATGCATTGTGAGTTGCAGAGATGATAAAGATTGCGGCATGTAAGAATTCAGTTCTGCAGATCAAAGCTTACTCTTATCATTTGGTTCTATTGAGAGTCAGAACTAAGAATCTAGCATTCAGCTTAATTTTGAGCATAGCCTAAAATTAAGATGACAGCTGCTTTCTGCCATTAGAAATAAAGCCTCATGAAGGCAAGAGGTACCCAAGCAGTTAGGATGCTCAAATACAGTCCTGAAGTCAAATCAGCCTTAACCCATTTGATATGAACCTGACATGGGACTGTGAAGTATTGTAACACTTACATTGCCAACCTTACTGTTCTAGCTTTTGTAGAAGAGCCATGGGATTATGAAGTAAGTAGGTGATATTAATATTTTGCATGTCATTTAATATACTGTGATACAGAATTATATATATAATATATACAGAATATTTAATGTTATGCAGGATATGAAATGAGTAGCTATGTTCTTATATGTATAGACACACAACCACTCCTATTTAGGACTATCCTGTTTATGTTAAGACTAAAACATGTTAAGATTAAAACAAAATGTGTCAGAAACACACGTGAAGCACTATAAAAGCTATAACACATGAAAATCTCTAGCCACATATGAACTATAAATATGTTACTGAAAATTGCAGCATTTGTCTTTCCAGCTTGGAAAAAAACTGTGATTTTCTTAGCATGTTCAATAGCAAATTGCACTGTTTTGAAACTAATAAAGTCAATAACACTTTGCTATCTATGGTATTACAGGAAGAATATTAAAAATACTAACAGTAAGTAAACTCAGAGACATCTGTCCAAGTACAAGTGGTTTCTGTCCAAGTACAAGTGGTTTCTGCCATTATATTTGCCATTTCTAGTGCGAAGGGTTAAGCCTTAGAAGTTTGGAATAATGTGGATTTTATAACTGCAAGTTTAAGAAAATAAAATGTGTCTAATTAACCAGATTAGCAATGCTCCCATCTGCTTCAGCTAACAGTAGAAGTATTTACAGGTTTGTAACATGAACAATTTACCAAGAATATAGAACTTGTCATATCTTGAGAAACACAATATCCTCCCCTGTACCCCAAACCAACCTATTTCTAACCATACATCTAACTGTGAAGAAGATTATTTTTGACCAATCTTCACATACAGTATTTCCACATATCTAGAGAGGAAATCAGTGCAAATATATTTTAAGTACCTGCTGATACCATTTTGGGGTGCTTTTACTTTTAGAAAAAAATTTCTGTTTATGAATCAAACATTAAGGTTTAGTATTCAAAGGCAGAGATAAACACATTATCATATTTATTACTGCCCAAGAATTTTAGAAGTATGCATGCATAAATCACATCGTACAACTTCCGACAAGAAACAAGTCTCTCCTAGCTGGTCTCGATAGGGAAAAATGGAGTGTGTATGCCATGCATTGCTATTAAATAGTCTCTTTACTACGACAATTGATTTCTCTTCCTCTATAAAACAATACTTTTTACTAATACCAGGACATTCAAGTTTTAAAAATGCACACATTCCAGCCTCTGTAAAATCCAACTTAATCTCCAAACATGAAAGACAGGCTACAGCTAAAGGTATGTGTTTTGTTCAAAACTTGCCTATCTCATTGTCTTCAAGCTGAAAAACCAACTTTATAATTCTTCCAAATATAAGTAGTGTTCTAATGCCCAATTTTAATTCTATTAGAACATTAGTTACAGGGTTGAGATTGTCACCACCCCAGTTCTTTTTCATAGTAACTCATAACCTTCTAAAATTCTCCAGCATCCTGAAACAATCAAGGCCTACTTAAGTTACTGCCTTTCTACAACTTAATGTGTTTCAACTGCAGGCCTAGTGTATCTTCTACTTGCTTCAGCTACAAATAATCTTTTTCATACACTTAAAAACCATTAGCTATGGACAAACTTCTATTTCCCAACCCCCAGTCGCCCTCAAACACAGAACACCATAGCATTAATAAAAGCAACCTCCGAGTCAGGTTTTCCAGATATTTTCAAACATGAATACAAACATTATTGTCATATCAATATAAACGACTCTTAAAATTACTATTGTTTTTAAGCCTTCCACTCACCAGGCTTGTGAAAGATTTGTGGTCTTCCTTGGTTAAGTAACTCTAAGAACATAATGCACTACTACGTGGCCCAGCTGCACATGTGGCCCACTACATGTGGCCCATGATTGTAACAATGAATTGTAAATTGCTTCATTAAGTGGAGAACCTGAACATCCCACCTTCTGGTTGTTAAGCAAAATACAGATTAAAGAACAAATACTGTTAAGAATAAAGAGAAGTATATTCTAAATTAAACAGAATATCCAAATTATCTCTGGTAAAGTGACTTATCAACTCCTAAACCAAAAAGATTCTGTAAATATTTCTAGTCTTAAACCAAGGAACATAGGAAAACAGAGCCTCTGTAGTTTTTAAACTGCAAAAGCTAATCTGGAATGGTTCTTAATGCAAGTATATTTTTACAGAATCACCTTATGTTAAATAGTCTTAAGAAAATAAGCAAGAAGCAGTGTTCCTAATAACCCCGCATATCTAAAAAAGCAAGAATACACTAAAATATAAAATTCCTAGTTTAAAATAATTTTGCAGTAATACTTACTAAGTCTAAAATACAAATTTTGTTAAAAGCAGCTAAATCAAATACTATCAAGAATGTTATTATGTCCTCTTTGTTATTCTTTATGACATTTTTATTTTCTATTCAATTTGCATTTAAAGATAACAGTTAACATTCTTTTAAAGGGTATTATTTGTCTAATAGATACATATTGTCATGTTAATAAATAGTTATTACTTCTTTGTTATAGAAGTATTATAATGCATGGCTCATTAGCATTACTAGGAAAAGATTGACAACATTGGAAAAATGTGCTTTAGAGATGTAATGAATTTTAAAAGGTGATAAAAGATGTGACTGAATACAGAGCCCCTTCTAGCAGTTGCAAACAGGCTTGATATCATTGTAATAGCTCATTTTTATGTCTGGATGAGAAAAAAAGGCTGGAGTTATAGAAGGCCTCCAAAATGTGTTGTAATACGGAGACAGAACAAGGTAAGTTTTGTGAAATATTGTCACAAAGGAATGTAAGTGGTCTTAAAGAAGGCATATCATGCATTCTTATTTCTATTCCCCAGTAGTAGAAAAAGAAAAGGACAATGGAGCATAACAGTTAACCCTTCTACATAGTAAGCAAATACCTGATTGTCAGTAGATATAAATTATGAAAACTTTGGGAAGACTGAGTTTCCAGACATGTTTCTATTAGACCCAAGGAATGTGTGTTGTACTAGTATTAGATTAAAAAAAAAAAAAAGCAAAACGGTATCTAAGTAGGTGGAGAAAAATTGCCCTCTGCAAGCAGCCTAACAACCCAAACCAAAACATTTTTTAAAAGACAACAGACTTTTGAGCTTTATGTTTCTGGTCTATTTGGAGATTTGTGAACTAAATATGAAGTAAACTACTGAAAGCTTACTACGTCAGCAATTCATCAACAAGAAAAATAAGAAAACCTAAATGAAACAGGTTTTCTTAATAATGTATTTGTATTTGTTTAATCCTTTATAGTAGCAATAGCTGGATACTGTAATTCCTTACCTTCACTTTTTTAATATTCCTTGCCCTCTGCTGAAATTATCTTCACTGTAGAAATTGCCACATATCCAGGTTTGCAGATTTCTATAGGCCTTGTTCCTTTTCTTCAGTTATAGCCACTGCCAAACTGTGTATATATGCATACCAAAAATCAAAACATTGTATCATCATATAGTTTGTGTTCTACTCTAAAGCTTAGCATTTTTCACACACCAAATTTCAAACAGTGGTATGTGAGCCAACGTAGCGCTTCCTCAGACCTCTCTGCAGAGGACAGGAAAACAACTGTATGACTGATACCATTTGCCAAAAAGGCCAGGTATTGTCAGTTTGCAAGTTTATTGTTTTTGCGTAACCTGAATGCTCCAACAGAAGGCTGTGGGAAAATCTGAAGCCAGTCTCAAGTGTAAAAACAAGTCACCATCTATTTTGGTTTTTTCTCTCCTGCATACAACTTTGACTACAAAAGAAGTGTACTGGAATCATGGCTATTCACTGCAACAACTATTTAATTTCCTTTCTATTCATATGGGAGCAAAACCAACCGTTTAACCACTGTCTCCTCTACAGCATGACTCCACACATCCCAATTGCAAAAGACTCCAACCTTCCCCTCCAGTGAGTTGATAGATATTATTTCCATAAGAAGTGAGTATTTCCTAGTTTCTTCTGCTAGAATTCTAAATACTCAGTGGTGATATTCAGATCATTCCTAAAAAGATTATGCTTTCCCATATAGTCAGAAACAAGTTTCAGAACCTCTAGTAACCAAACCTTCATTTATTGAGCTCCATAAAGTAGAAAAAATGTCAGTAAGCTAACAGTATGAAGCTTCTTTAAGACTAGTGCTTGTATAGGTTACAGCCAGAAAATTAGCCAGCCCATTCTAGATCCTAAAGGTTCTCTCCATTTGATTCTCCCAAATAATCTTAAATACATTTTTCAAATGAAACTTTATCCAGAAACTAATACCTTTTTCAGTTCAGACTGGTATGACATGACTCCTTGTCAAATTTTCAGTAAAAATCTTTGTTTTTACAGCTTCTCTCTGATGCCTTTAGTTCATCAATTATTCATTTTTCTTTTCCAACCAAGGAAGAACCATTTAAAAGTTCTGTGTGAAAAAAACTTTTTGAAAAAATAGAATACATTGCTCTATACTTACTTTTCTTTATCTGCACACCAGGGATATTAACATCTACTTAAATGTTACTCACATATTAAGAAACTTTAGAGGCAATGGAAGTTCTGCTAGTTATTGTTGTTACTGATTCTGCTGCTGGTAAGGGGAGGAACTGCTAGCCTAGCCTACAAGGAAATGCCATGTCTGCCAATTTAGAGAACTTGCAGCAGCTGGAAATGGTAATTGTGAAGACAACAAGAGGAGTTTTCCATTATAAACTGTTTCCTTCTCATAGCTGATCAGCATTAGTAAAGAAGTAAATACATATAAGCATGAAGTCTGGTCCTTCTTTAAAGCTATGAGAAACCACCCACTAAATTCAATGAAGCTGATATTTCACCCAGGACATGATTATATGTTGATGACCAAGAAAGCATAGTGTTAAAGTTATACAAGATAAATGTACGCTGCACCTTAAATGCCACTCAGGGCCTGGGTTTTAACCTATGTAATCATTTCTGCTATGCAAAATGAAATCACCAGCAAAACTTTTAGCACCAAAGCACAGGTTTTTACTTCTACCTTACTTCCACCATCAGGTTTCCCACATATTAACTTTCTAGCTTTTTATTTTATTTCCTTACCCCTATCCATTTTCAAATTTTTTTTTTCTGCTCTTTATTATACTTCACAGCTTTCACACTGAGGTTTGCAAAATGTTAGTTATTTTTACAGAACTTATTTTTACAGAACACTATGTGTAAGTACACACAAGTAACAAAAAACCACAAGGTTCTACAATTCTGGATTGCAAAACCTCCCTTATTTCCCCACATATGAGGTCTTTACAGATATAAGACTCATTAAAGCTGGCTGATCTCAGCTTTGCTTACACAATCAACTCTAGAAGAACAAGCAGAAGAGGAATTATAAGCCCAAACAGTAGCATGAGGAAGAAGAAAACAACTGTTCCTTGAGCAAAAGGAAAGTAACTTGGGGGAAGGGTGAAGAAATAATTTCTTGACAAGGTCACATTATTGCTTTACTTTTAAAAGCTTTTTTACACTTTTTTAAAAATAATTTTTATTTTATTTTCAGGATTCTTCATCTGACACCTCTGTAGATGAGTTTCTTCATAAGGAAGTCAAAAAGAAACAAGAGACAATATATTACGAGTGTCTAAAAAAATGAAGATATTTCTATAAACTCTGCACTATAAATCAGCTCTAAATAAGTTCTAAAAACCTATATCATTGTGTGGCATCACATGCAGTTTCTTTTGTGATTTGTTGGGTGCAACTGGCAATTCATGTCTCTTCTGGTAATGATATGCGACATAAATATTTCATGCCACAATAATTATGCAATCCCTATTTGTCTGATAGTGGTTGCCATGTATGTAAGTACAATTTTTCTGTACTCTGGAGGCTAATTTGAACAACCCAGCATGCCTTGATCAGCATAGGAAATACATGTTTCTGAACAAAGCAGAAATCCATGCCATTATTTGATGTAAATGTACACCCTGTTTTTGTCAAACACTGCTCTTGAAAATATATATTTGAATATCATAGGAGTTTTGCAGTGGGTACATCACATATGAAGTAGATTAATTCCCACAGAAAGACTTCATTATTTTCTTAATTTCTACTGGGAGTCACAGAGGTGCCCTTTTCTTTGTCTTTCACAAACAATTAACCTTTTGCCATGTATGCAATTGGCTGAGAGCAATCCTAAGAGGCTCAGAAAATAATTTACAGCAGAAACTGTACAAAGTTAATTAGTATTAGTCTAAGAAGGTTATTTATACATTATCAAACCAAGAAAGTGGTCAGCATGACCCTCATGGAACTTTAAGCTACAGCTGAGTTTTGTTGTCATCAGCTGCAGAATATAAATGCTAATCAGGCTCAAGTACAGATACAGGTCTTGTAGCCATGGTCATTTTAAACCTGAATGTTACAACTTCTGAAAACACTGAAAGTACAAGCATGCAAAGTAAATAACTCTGCTATTATTCACTTCTGTTCTTTCACTTTAACTGACAACTTTTTTTCTTGCTCTTTTTTTTTTTTTTATAGATCAGTTCATTCAGTTTTTACAGGTTCTTTCAGCCTAAAAATAAATACCCTTTAGAATTAATTATAAACATGTATACTTCCAAAGGCAAAATCAAGGCATGGAGAACACAGTCCCCGTTTTAAGTTCGGCGAGTCAGAGAGGGAGCTCTCAGTGTGCTTATTACACCACCTGAAGTGCACAACATTAAATTACCAAATATCTGCACTGGTGGCCATTGAAAGCTAGCCATTTGTTAACAATTATTTGATACTTCCTTTTGGTACCTATAGCAAGTGTGACTATCAGCAGTCAGTCTATTATATGGAATCCCTTTCTACCCTTGCATGCCTTATGTACTCATTTAAATTTAACTGACAATCTCACTTATAAAGTAGACTTACACTTCCCATTTGGTGACGTACTTGTGTAAGTTTCTGGCTAATGAAAGGCAACTGAGAAATATTAAAATCCAGCTCTAATGGCCCACTACCTTCCTGGGCTCTATTCAGACCTGTTTTGGTATCACGTGGAGCCAATTGGTTCCCACACATGGGCACAGTTTTGCTGGAAGGACTGAGGCAGCAGCTGATGTCCCAAGAAGAGCCAGGCCTTGACAGGAATTCAGTCACGGCCATGGCACATCCACCCACGGGCCCACACTGCTAAATGTTGTAAAGGCTCCAGCCCTGCCCCTGCACTGCAGGGCAGAAAGGTCAATACTAAAATCCTTGTTTCTGAGAGTGGGGAAAAAAGAAAGAAGAAGAAAAGTACCTTCGCCATAGGCTTCTCCCATCCTGGCATGTAGGTGTGGCAGCAGACTCTGAGGCAGCCACCAGAGCACAGGGAGCCATTTCTTCACAGTGGAAAACACAGGATGCCAGCACAGGCATCACCCTGCCCACAGCAGGCAGAGCCCACGGGATGGGCATGGAAACAGCCCGCAAGCGGCCAAGGCTCACCAGAAGCCTTGCCAGTGGGAGACCATCCTGCGGGCAGGTGGACGATAGTGGGGGCCCCTCCAGGCCCCTTGTGACAGAATGAGCTCAGGGACTGATTTCAGCTGGTATAAAGCTTCAGGTAAGGAAGACATTTGAACGCAGGTAGTTAGGAAACACTGGGTCAATGGTACTAAGGGTTACAACTCATCACTAGAGTTTTGACAATAAAAGTGGATACGTGACTGAAAAGACTTTTTGTTCTTGGAATGGGGATTTATTCAGCAAAGGTCTCCAGCCCATGCTGCAAAGGAGGTCAGTGTGGATGATGCCAATAGCCCCTTTTGTCTTTGTAATCCATCAGTCTACAAAGTCAAATTAAACTTAAGCGTGTGATGAAGTGAATTTGGACAGCTGGCCAAAACAGCTCTGCTCTGCGGATCGCCATATGAATTACAGTTACCTAGTGAACAATTTCTCATCACTGATCAGAGAGCCTCTTAGACTCTTTCTGCAACTGACTTCATATCTCAAAATCATTTATATTGTAGTTTAAAGAACATCTACTATAAACATTGTCAAGCTGAGTCAGTATTCGTTACTGGAAACCAAAAAAAGACTGATCCCTGATTACAGAAAAGCTCAAAAGATCTGCCATATTAAATCATTGCTATAGAAAAAGAATTAATCTCTTTTTAAAAATACTGAATCCTTGGAGATTTCTTTTATGGCTCTCCTGAGAATTTTAAAGATTGAGTATAATAAGGATTTTTTTTCCCTTTTTCCAGTTTCAAACTTAAGAGGAAAATGTGGTTTTGGAAGTTAAACTCTGATTCTAGTATAAGAATTACATTCCACTAAAGTTTAAAAAACAAATTAACAAAGAGACAATATAAAGGAAGGAAAATCCAATATAAAGTAAATCTTTAAAAAAATTGAGAGAAGCATAGTAGATCAGCAGAATACAGAGCACATGAAAGGAGAATAGTGGTTTGGAAAGTAGGAAAAAGAAGAGAAAATTAGGTCTTTCTTATACAGCTGTAGATTGGAGGCATTTGCCTCTGGAACGGTATAATTTTTTACTAGAAAACTGCTCACTTGCTGTTGACTTCTAGAATAATATGAACATTTTAGCAACAAAGTAAAAGGTTCATGAATTTGAGTTAGTTTAATGAACCCTTAAAATAGCAACCTGCTCTGAACTCAGTATATTTAGGTATTTTTCTGGTTTCAGACTGTAGCTTCTTTTGTGAAGCTGATTTGGACAAAATGTTCCAGTATGCCAATGGCAGAGGACTGGCTTGTTTTAAAAATTACATTCATGAGCAACAGGTTGGATGAATTAGGGAATATCTGTTCAGGTTTCAGAATAAATAAATCAGGGGCCAATTAACAGTTCACTGTAAATCGGCATAAGAACTCCCACTGATCTGAGTGGCTTTGGCTCCAGTCGCAAGGCTCTAATCCTACCATTTACAATTTGTGTTTGGACCTACTATCTCCTTGCATGTGCCCTGGCTCAGCACTATGAATTAAATGAGACTTTGCATATGTCCATACATTTTAAGTTGAAGTATCACTGCCTAATTTATGGTGTTTATTGATTTATATAGGTGCGGAGTTTGACACCTGCCTGTTTTGTCTGCTCTACTGAGCAATACATCATTGCAGATTATGAAAGAGTGCGTGTCCTGGTTTTGGCTGGGATAGAGTTAATTTTCTTTCTAGTAGCTGGTATAGTGTTATGTTTTGGGTTCAGTATGAGAAGAATGTTGATAACACACTGATGTTTCCAGTTGTTGCTAAGTAGTGTTTAGTCTAAAGTCAAGGATTTTTCAGCTTCTGATGCCCAGCCAGCAAGAAGGCTGGAGGGGCACAAGAAGTTGGGAGGGGACACAGCCAGGACAGATGACCCAAACTGGCCAAAGGGGTATTCCATACCATGTGGCATCATGCCTGGTATATAAACTGAGGAGAGTTGGCCTGGGGGGGTCGCTGCTTGGGAACTAACTGGACATTGGTCAGCAAATGGTGAGCAACTGCATTGTGCATCACTTCTTTTGTATATTCAATCCTTTTTGTTATTATTGTCATTTTATTATCGTTATTATTATCATTATTAGTTTCTTCCTTTCTGTTCTATTAAACTGTTCTTATCTCAACATGTGTGTTTTACTTGTTTTTTCCCAATTTCCTCCCCCATCCCTCCGGGTGGGGGGGGGTGAGGGAGTAGCTGCCTGGTGCTTAGTTACCAGCTAGGGTTAAACCACGACAGTGTGTTATGTACTCATCTAGGGATTTAGCAGGGCTTTTAAGCTTCCCTAACATTTCATGTTTGCTTTTTAACACCCCATCATACATTTATTTTACCTCCAAGCAAACATATGTTAAGCATAAATTTCTTTTTTACATAGTAGCACAAGAGGAAAGCATTATTTATTTATATTTAAAAAAAAATCTCTTAAGGAAATAAACACGTTATTTCCTGGCAAAATCACAGTAGTGCTGTTTGGATGACATTGCTAATACTTAGGAAATCCTTGTGAAGTCAATACAAATATTTTTAAATATTTATTAAAATACTCAAACATGCTACAAATTGTTTTGTTCCACTACGTTGCATCTTTCAATCCATTCACATCCAGTGGAATCAGATGCAAGGAAGGTATGTGGCAGGCTTTCTAAATTACCTGTCAGAATGAGGGAAGGAGACATTACAGAAAGAGCAAAAGACATGACAGGACATGACTGGGGTGTGTACTATAGTCCTTGGAAGAAGATTGAGGCCAAACTATGGAACTAATCATCTGGATTAAATATACATTAATGCCACAAAGAACTCACTGTCCTTATCTGCTTAAATCAGGGGACAAAGGCAACAATAGAGAAGAGCTGTTTGGGAGGAAATTGGCTAAGACATGTTGGGAATCACAGAATCTACAGCATAAATAGATAGACTGCTAAATGGTTAGAATGCTAAAAAATTAAGAATGAAATTTTCTTCTGCTTAATTTTAAGCATCTTTCAAAACAGCTTTCATAGTAGTGAGTATTTTCTTTCATCCATTCAGACAAATGCATTCTTGTGCAATGTGTTTTATGTACACTTTTAGGACACACTGTGTGTAGTAAAATGTACATAAAGTATATTACTGTAGAGTTACTGCAGAAACACTGAAAATGAAATGGAAGTACAGTTAGTACTAAGTACATCTTCAAACAGATGAATCTGAAGGGAATCTACTGTTTTACTAGAGCTTTGTAGAAGGCACTTCAAATTTCTACTTCATCTTGCCTAAGCAAGCTCTCATCAAAACAGACCTTAAGCCGGGGTGTCAGTTCCCAGGCAGTTTTCTGTGGATTCACTAAAATCTGCTACTTTTAAAGAAATTAAGTATTGCAAAGGCTACACTATTCAGGTTTTACTATTATTTGAAATCTGTGAAGTCAGTTAATTTCCTACTTGTGGTAAGAAATTACAAGTAATTTTTCATGCTATTTATTGTGGCTCTTCCTTTTTCTCTGGCTGTTTTTACATACAGGCTTTTTTTTTCCTCCCTAAGGCCCTAGACAAGTTGAACTTAATCTTAGCATGTAATAGAAACAGAATTCATTGTAGTATTTTTGAAAGTAATATAAGCACCTGGATGACTTAGTAAAACAAAGTTCCAAGATTTCTATTCATAACAATGCACAGATATTGGAATGTCATGCAAAAGGTTACATGCAGACTGTCAAATGCCATTTAAGCAAGCAATTTCTTCATTGCTCTATTTAATGTAAGACAGTTGCCAAGTAGGTCCTCATGTTCTGAGGTACTGCAAGAGAGCAGACTGGTCCAACTCTTTCAAAAAACTGGGGCATGCATACTTGATGTTTGACAATATGTCCCAAATGAGTGGTTTAGGCCACTTAGAGAATCACCGTCAAGGGTATTAGCAAAGGTGATTTAACAGGAGTTTATAAAAGCGCAACTTCACAAAGTTTGATGGCAAGGTTCAGACTTATTACTTAATACATGGATGAAGCGTACAAAGGAAAATCAAATTAGACCCAAACTAGAATGATTTATAGAGATGGAAGATGCAAAAGGGTAAGGGAGACCCTCCCATTGAGTCACGAGGCTCAGAGAGGACCCCCTTCCTTCCTAAAGTCCTGATGGAGCTTAGGTGCAGCTATGTCCAATCTTAGTCTCAGACTCAGCCAACAGTTTATGTCTAATGGAAGGAATATAAAGAGTAAGGAAGACCCTCTCGTTGAGTTCACAAGGTTCAGAGAAAACCCCCTTGCTTTCTAAACTCCTGATGGAGCTAGGTGTGGCTGGATCGGCTCCTAGTCCCAGACTTCGTCAACAGTTTATGTTTTAAGGGATTATATGTGTGTAGCAGGAGTCTGAGGTTCATTCACAGTTTAAGGTGGATCACAAGATTTAGCAGCACTTAATCATCGACTAATTTAACATTTACAAAGTCATTCAATAGAATTTACTACAATCACAACAGTGACATAGATTTGAAATGGCAATATTTATACTATACTAGCTATCGGATACCTAGGTCAGCTGACACACGCACACACAGAGACACAAAGATTGATAGATAAATATAAACAAAGGTATACCTGTTAAAAATTCCCCTCAAATTCAGTGAAATCTTCACTTCACGTGTCTAAGCATTTCTCAGAAGGTGAGGGTTGAGCCTCAGGGAGTGAAGGGTTTCAGCTCAGATCCCATTATCAGCTTTTAAGATCCCATTATCAGCTTTTAGCAACAGTCCTCTGCAAACTGGAGAGTTTGTGAGCTCTGAGAGGTGTCCCACTCAGAGGGAGATGCTGGTTGCAGCCCACTGCAGTCCAGGAGAGCTCAAAGGGCCTCACTTAGGACCACTGTTTATAGATTCGCAAGATGATTGACTTTGCTCAATGTATTTCCATTCTGGCCATAATTCTTGTTGCGTAATTCTGGCACCTTCCAAGGTGGGCCATGATCCAAGCAGCAGGAGTTTCAGGTACAGTTCTAGGCAAGAGGACTTTCAGGTACGGTTAGGAAGTGCCTAATCATCCCCAACTCACTGTACCATAGCCAGGATAAGAAAGTACCAGATTGTCCCAACTCATTGCACAAGAACACAATGTTGGCTGGTCCTGACATTGCAATGTGGCCCAGGGCAAGGGCTGCACCACCACACAGTATTTGTACCTCTCTGGTATTCTCTTTCCATCTATCATTATAATCAGCTCATTGCCTCCCCTCAAAAGTGAGAGAGTATATCTTGTCTGTTTGCCAAGAAAAAGTCACTGTACAATGTATTCAGAGTGATTTATGAGCTAAAAAGCAAAACAGAGGCACTGAATAACCAAACACACATACATACAGCAATATCATTTAATCAATTACATTATCCACTTTTATGATACACTTGTGAATTATGTTCTTTTTGCATGTATAATTAGAAGGTAGAACAGATGGTGAAAGCTTAGTTTAAAGGCCTTAGATAAAGTTTTAAAATAACCATTGCTGCCAAGTGATCATTCACTGTAACAGGATATATTTTTCATTAAGCTATGTTTTTGCCATGGTCTAATACACTAGATAGTAATGAGACTGTAAAAACATTAGTCTCCAGGGTCTTACTCTACCAGAGCTCATTGTAATGGAATGTGAACATGGAGTGGAAGATTGGGGGTGGCTCTAAGTTACATTGTCATCTCTCATTTAAGTATGCTCTAAGGAATCATCATGCTGAATAGTCAAGAGGATCATCTCTGAGAAGCCAGTGATGCTTTCAGAGAAAGGAAAATTATATCCTAATATGTAAGTATTAATGGTTTAGGCATGTTCCATGCTCACATGTGGACATTTATCAGAATGGAGCAAAAGGAAAGTACTAAAAAAAGGAGAAATATGCCCAGTTCATTAGGGACTGGAATAACTAAGGGCAGAGCATAGTGCTAGCCCATCTTACTATAACCTTACTTGTATTTACTTCTCTAATCACTGTACAGCACATCCTACATCTGGTATGAAACATGAATCCCAAGATATAAAATGCAATCTTAAAGCAAAACAGTATTCTGTCACTTCTTTATGTGTACTTTTTTTTCTGCTTTATACATTTTTGGTAAAAGAGAAGTATCCAATTGAATCATTTAGTTTGTTTCCTCTTATCACCTGTCCTTCACTAGTTTATATTGCATTAATGCTCACTGAAAGCTTTAGTACTTGTTTATATCGGAAAGCATTTGTAAAACAAGTTTGGTCATAAAGTATAACAGCTCTTTCCCACTGGCTTCATTTGAAAGCAAACCTGTGCTTCTGTGTGTTTGTCTTTTTGTGTTTGTGTGTAATCCACTTCCAAAGCAGGTTAAAGATACATTCTCTATAGGGAATAAGTGGTTCCAACAGTGAACCCATGTAAAATACTTGTATGGGCTATTTCCTCACATACAGAATGCCTAGGACAACTCCTGGCTGTTTGGCACAGTCTAGTAGCATCACGGAGAAGGCCCAGTCTCTGCACAACTTTTCCATTCCTGTAGCAGTGCAACATTGATGGACACACATCATATCTTGCTGGAGCAGAAAAAAAAGTGGTAAACAGTGATTTAGTCATTGGCTTGCTTCTAGGTTAGCATGGTGGTATGTGACCTTGGCAAAGACGCAACCACACCCTTGGAAAGTTCAGCCATCATTGCAGATGCTGGCTACCTGATCAATGTGTTGGTCCAACAGAAAGGTGGCAGGGAGTAGGGGTATGAAATGTGTTGATTTTCAGGAAGAATTCTTAGCTATGAAGCCAAAAAATGTACAAAAATTTTTGCATGCTTACTGAAACCCCAATGGCACATCTGCAAAAGATGATACTTTTGCTTTCAAATGCTTTAGAAAGCATCCAACTGATGTCTTAAAAAAAACCACGAGAACAAACACAATACACTTGGGTGAATCCTCTTTTAAAATAAAGCCCATTATATCTTTGCATTGATTACGGAACTGAGAAAGCAGCACATTTGGAAGCATAATACTTGCCAGTTTGCACTACTTATTGTACAAAACTAGGAAGGTTATTTTAACAATTATTTAAATATTTACAAAGATATGTCTTCTTATATACTTATACAGTTGGCAGTGATTTGCTTTTTGCTCTGTTTTGTACTGTAGCAAAGAAAAAACAAACAAAATAAAACCCCAACCAAAAACCAGCAGATGCTGGTTCTGTCATTTTGTTATTTTTAGGGTTATACTGATGATGCATTCATTTAAATGGTCCTCAATATGTCTAAGCACAGTCTATGAAAAGACCAATAAATAACCAGTCCTACTATTTATTAATTTCACTGAAACTATAGTGTTGTGGTTGTTCATTAACAGCCCAGAAGTTTCGTAGCCTGTAATAAACCAAGATCTTTCCAGCCTGTAACTTTTCCTGTACCTCTTATACAATCTGCCTAGTGAACAGTCTAGTGTATATCTTGATGCCATGCCCCCAACGTGTTTCTCACAGTCCTATTTCTCATATTGTAGGAATGGTGAAATGACAGATGTACCAGGTATTCTTGAAAGCTGTACACTAATGGATGAAAAATAGTTCCTTATCTCCTTACTAGAAATCTAGTTAGTTAATTTCACAAAACAAACAATTAAAACCCCTTTGAAACTGCTGAACTAAATTATCTCCAGCAATAGGAAAATTTGCTTCAGGAAGCCCAGACAGCAATTGCAGGAGAAGATAAAAGTTCCATCTGGAGCAAGTATGCAGAGGATGAACAAATGCTGCAGGAAATCACAGAATTATTCAAGAACTCTTCAAACTTGATAGGATCCTTCCTGTTCCTTTTACCCTTACTGTGTACATCAACTTAGTTATATCCTTTGTATTCCTGATTCAAGTAAGAATTAAAGATCCTTGGATCATCTACATGAAAAAAAATGAACTAAAAATACCATTTTCAGTCCAAATTTGTGGGACTTCAGATTGATAGAATTTGTAATAGAAGTGATAAACATAACAATATTTTGAGCAAATAGGCCTCTGGAGCAAAAAGTTCTAGAACTGCAAAACAAGAAATTCATAAATCTGGAATAATCAAACTCGGGCATTTATTTGGAATAAAATGTTCTTAGAACTGTTGCATGAATTTTTGAAAACTATTTTTTAAACAATTTTTCAAAGGCTCATTCCATTTTTTTTTCCCAGTCCCTTCACCTGCAAAAGCTATGTTCTGTTTGTTCTGTAAGTCTGAACATAGAGGGTTCATAAAAATGCTAAATAATATGTTAAAGATCACAAAATTCTTTAATCTATCTGGGACCATTTTCATGTTTTATTCAAAACTTTGCTATGGATCAGAGAGAGAAACAAAAGCTGGTTACCACTCATAACGGGAGATTCCCAGGAGTCTTACAGTCATCCATTTCTAACACTGATAGTCCACAAGCTTTTGGTCTTCAAAGTTGTCTCAGAACTTAAAACTAATTCAAGTCTGATAGTCACTGTTCCTTCAGTGAACAAGCACAATTTTCTGTAGGAGGAGGTAAGGGAGTAAGATTACAGTGGAATGGTTTAAAGGACATTGTGTGAGTAGTTTGAAGCTTCTCAGATTTTATGTACATCAGTACTCATCCCAGTAGATATGGATTTGTGGGCCAAGAATACACAGCATGGTTGAAGTTGTCTTCACCGTTTGGGTATTTTCCTTGTCTGGGTGTCAAAAGTACTTTTGAGAGGGAAAACTAGAACATTTGTCTCTCAGAAAACTTCAGTGTAGGTTTTAATTCATGGTAATTGAGGTATCTGAGACACAAGACTGAGACCTCTCAGGCTTCTGGAATATTTTGTTAGCATTCTCCATGTGTGATGGTCACACTAAATCCCAGGTGGAGTTCCATCCTGGCTTCCATAAGTTGAGGCTAGTTACCTCTCAGGAGGCCTTTCTACAAAAAAGCCCCAGATACTGCAGGATCTTTAAAAAATAAAGAAGCACTACTGCTTGCTCATAACTTTGATCTTTTAACCCAATAGAAATGTTAGGGAATAAATCCCTTAACCTTACAGTAAAAGGATCAGTGAATTTGCATCTTTTTACAAGGAAAACCCTTGGCTTTTTGTTGCTGCATTGGTTGTTATGGAGCACTGATAGAAAATTCCTTTGAAACAACAAATATGATAGATTTTAAACTGTGCAACAGAGGTTGCTTTTGGGACAAAATTCTCTACTACTGCTCTTAGCAAAATTTGCTTAACAGAGAAACTGGGTCTGCATTCTTTAAGTTTTAATTTATAGTTATATCATCAGTGACCAAAAGTCACTTTTCCTAAGACAAAAGACACACTAACAGAACAACCACCAAAAACTTACAGAGTGAACAGACCTTTTTGCAGACCTTTGAACCATTTTTTCTTTTTGTAATTTTTTTTTTTTTGGG